>WOVY01007394.1:0-34640 GCA_013436015.1 Rhipicephalus annulatus
TTGAATATTCAGCGCTCTGTCTCGTCTCTTCTCCTGTCCCCTCCTGCCCAATCGTTTGCGCTGGTAAGCACCCTTTATGATGTTATACCAGCGCGCCCAATCCCACTGTCTCCTGAGCCTCTCCTTCGGCGTATCGGGCGCTGGAGGAGTCGTACTTGTATCCATCGTCTCTTGTGAGGTGCTGGATGGTGCCTGCTCAGCAGGCACGTTCACAGAACTTTTGGACCTGAGTGCGCTTGCAGTGGTCCGAGGTCCGGCAGACTAAGGAGTCTGCTGGCCCTGTTTGTTAGGGGGCGGAGCAGTACTGGCTGCTCCAGCTGGGGCACTTGTGGCGCGCCCACAGTCTCACTCTGTGTGACTTTTGCGGGCACGGAAAAATGCGGCACGGTGCCCCAGCACAACAATTCGACGAAGGAGGGACTGGAATGACGGATGCAGTACCGTGTACGTGCTTCTTGAAAGGACAGGTTGAACTTCACTTTAATCTCAAGGATTTGTTTTTTTTTTTCTTTCAGATTGGACAAGATCTGGAGGAGGCAGCATGGTCTCCTTCAAAGTTCGCACAACATTATGTGTTTGAATCACACGTATCTGATGCGTGCTCGTTAGATGCACATTTTGCGTAAGTAATGCGCCCTCTGCAACTTTGTGCCCCATGTCCAAAGCACTGGCACTTGAAACATATGCGAGGTTTGGGCACATAGGGCCTGACACGGAGCTTGCAGTAGCCAGTTTAAATTGAATCGGGTAAGTCACTGGTACCAATGGTGATGATTAAGTGTTTCCTGGGTGTTTCCTTTTTTTTCGCCGTATAGTTATTCTTTGGACCTTCATTACAATCTGATCTTGCTAGCCTTCTAATAATTCACTTTCGGACAATCCAAGCAGGTAGTCATCATTGACCACGCCACGCACTATATTCATTGACCTGTGTTGGCCCACTGAGACTGGGACATCCCCAAACGCTGCCAGTTTAGGTAAGTTGTCGTATTGGAGCTTGTCGCGAACCTCCAAAAGGAGTTCGCCGCTTCTCAACTTCGTTACACGGTATCCTGGGCCGATTGCTTCGGTGAGTGTTTTCGAGACAAGAAAAGGTGAAATTGATCGGACTGTTTTGTTCTCTTTTTTGTCTATGGACGACATGAGACTTGGGAAAAGACTGCTTCGGTTTGGAAAAAAGAAATGGTTCTTCGGTGCGCCACCTTTTGGGGCTGCGATCAGTGAGAGGGGAAAAACGTGGCCATAGAAATTGTGTACAGTTCGGTGGTGATGGTGGCCACCCACCACCGAGCACAACAAGGGGACGCTACAAGGTTGAATAGTGAACACTTGGAGACCCCAGCCATATATCGCTGCTATAACCGAATATAACTACCCAAAGTTGGGTAAATACATAGGTTTAACCCTCGCCGCCAGAAAATTTGGAAGTAAACAGAAAAGAGAAGATGACAGGACAGATAAAAAGTGAGAGATAAAGACGAAGATGTAAGTAAAGGGAGATACGAAAAGGCGACTGCCGATTTCCCCTGGGTGGGTGAGCCCAGGGGGCCGTCTACGTGAAGCCGGGGTCAAAGGGGTGTGTTGCCTCTGCCGGGGGCCTTGAAGGTCCAATCACCCGATGTCGGCTCAACCCCTAGATCCCCTTTTCCCCGGACACGGCAAAGCCACGCAAGGCTAGGCGTGGGAGGGAAGAAACTCCCCCGTTAGCTCGGGTCCGTGGTGTCCGCTACGTACCAAACACCAATTGTGCCTCTGCGGGACCCTGCCATATAAGAGCTGCCTTCGTGATTGCTACAATATACTGCTAAACTAAAGAAATAACACGTTCGGTCGTTCTTCTTTCCATCGTCTATTCAGCACTATGGGTATAATAACCGAAATTGGCCCGCAGGGGGTGCCTGCGCAAGTAGGCGTTTGGTGTGTAGCGACACCACGGACCCGAGCAACGGGGGAGTTTCGACTCCCTCCCACGCCTAGCCTTGCGTGGCTTTGCCATGTCCGGGGAAAGGGGATCCTGAGAGTTGAGCGAATGCTGGGTGATTGGACCTTTAAGGCCCCCCAGCGGCAGCAACACACCCATTTGGCCCCGGCTTCACGTAGACGGCCCCCCTGGGCTGACCCACCCAGGGGAAATCGGTAGTATTGTGAAACCGCTGAAAAGAACACCAGAACTACTTCGCCTTTCGTTGTTTCCGAATGCCTCACCACTACACTTGGACCATGTTACCAGGCTACAAGAATGGCCAATGGGGATCTCCTCCTCGAGGTAAAAAGTCAGAGCCAGTATGAAAAACTCTCAAACTAGAATCGTTTGGAAACATACCTATCTAGTTTACACCACACCACTCACTCAACACTTCCCTAGGCGTTGTATCTGATCGAGACTTGCTTGGCCTGACTGAAGGTGAGCTCCTCGAGGGCTGGAAGGATCAGCAGGTGACACAACTACAAAGAATCAAAATTAGGCGTGATAAGAAGGAAATCCCAACAAAACATATAATTGTGACATTTCGCACCAGTACCCTGCCTGAACATCTCGAAACAGGATGCTTGAAGTTGAATGTGAGACCTTACATTCCCAACCCACGACGTTGCTTCAAATGCCAGCGTTTTGGTCACGGCTCTCAGAGTTGGGGCGGCCAACTCACCTGCGGAAAGTGGGCCACCACAGGACACGCCACAGACGAGTGTAAGGTGGAGGATGGGGCTTACTCCGCAAACAGCGATGGTGCCCATCCCGCATACTCCCGAACCTGCCCAACGTGGAAAAGGGAAAAAGAAATTGTTACAATCAAAATCACACAAAACATTACTTTCCGAGAATCCCGTCAACAAGTATCTGGTCTTTTCACAAACAAACCATCGTTCGCCGATGTAGTGCAACAGGGGGCAGCACTACAACGGCCTGCGACAACTGCCCATGCTAGGCAAAGTGTGTCCAGGCGGTTGCCGATGCCCCCACTCACGGCGGGAACAGCCATGACTGCCCTGTCACTCGTCCCCAAGGCGACAACCACGGCTACTGCAAGCTCTTGCAGCAGCCAGGGTCTCCCAGCAACAAAGGAGGTCCCTTCGACCTCTAGCCCAAGAGGACCGAAGGTTTCGCCCCCCGAGGTGAAGGAGACCCAAGGGTCGGCCGATATGAAGGCCTCGTCTCACCAGGCGAGGCCCCAAGCCCAAAACATCAGCTCGCAAATGCGGGCACGCAGTGCCTCTGAGGAGGCAATGGACACCACGGTACCCCTGGTGCCAAAAGATCGGCGTAGCTGCCTAGAGCGCGCCAAAAGAAATAAAAAGCCAATAACGGGGCCCGGTGACGGCCTTGTTCTTTGAGTCTTAACGTTTAGCTTAAGAAGCAGACCACACCCATTTTTCCTCACACACAGCTTTATGTTACATCCAATTTGGCAACACAAATGATACCTTGGAACGTCAGAGGACTGCTTAGAAACCTCGATAATGTTCAAGAGCTCTTTTTTCAAACATTCGGCGAAAGTGCTGTGTGTACAGGAAACTCATTTAAAATCTAAGAACACGAATTTTTTGCGTCGGTATGTTCTCTTCCGAAAGGACAGAGATGATGCTGCGGCATCATCCGGTGGTGTAGCCATTATTGTTAATCAAAAAGTAGCATGCACACATTTACCACTGCAAACAACACTAGAGGAAGTGGCTGTTCGAGCAGTTCTTTTCAACGAGCTCGTCACCATCTGCTCCCTGTACATACCCCCACACCACCGTCTTGGAAAACGAGAATTGGAGTCCTTAATAGATCAAATACTCGAACCTTATCTGGTCCTTGGTGACCTGAATGCTCATAGCAGTCTATGTGGTGATTCTCGCTGCGATGCGCGAGGTCGTCTCATTGAACAGTTCCTTTTTTCCTCCGGTGCCTGTCTGTTGAATAGGAAAGAGGCAACATATTATAACCTTGCCAACAAAACCTACTCTTTCATAGATCTCAGCATCGCATCTCCTTCACTTGTACCATTACTCCAATGGAAAGTTCTAAATAATCCCTACGGAAGTGACCATTTTCCTGTCGTTTTGAGTACACAAACATCATACGAATGTCCTCCACGAGTTCCCAAAGGGCTTATACACAAAGCCGACTGGGAACAGTTTCATAACAATGCTCAGTTATGTTGGACTGACATATGTGGGCTAAGCATAGATGAAGCTGTGCAGTACTTCACAGCTCTCCTTATTAACGCAGTAGCCAAATGCATCCCACAAACATCTGGACAGCCCAGCAAGCGACACGTCCCATGGTGGAACACTGAGTGTCGTAATGCACGAAAGGAGCAGAATAAGGCATGGAGGCTGCCTAGGAACTCACCGACAGCCGAAAATAGCTTAAGAGGTGGAGTTGTGCTCAAGAAAATAAAGTCTCAAGGCAGGAAAACACGTCTGCAGGCCAGAAGAGAAAGCTGGCAGAAGTTTTTGTCAGGGATCAATTCATACACACAGGAGGCTAAAGTCTGGAACATGGTTGGTAGGATAGCAGGAAAACAAGTACACACACTTCCACTCGTAAACACTCGGAGTGATACCTTGGAAGATCAGGCAAACTTCCTCGGGGCACACTTTGAACGGGTGTCCAGCCCGTCCCACTATACTGACACTTTCCAAAATACAGAACAAGAATAGAAAAGCAGAAACTCGAACACAACTGCACTAGAAACGAGGCATATAACCAAGCTTTCAGTCTAGCTGAGCTTCGAACATCTCTAAACTCCTGCAGTACTTCTGCCCCAGGTTCTGACCGTGTGATGTATGAAACGTTAAAAAACCTACCAATCGAAACGCGAAAAACCTTACTTTGTTTGTACAATGCTATTTGGTTTTCTGGCACTATCCCTACCTCCTGGAAAGAGGCTATCATTATTCCCATTTTGAAAGAGGGCAAGGACCCTTCTTTAGCTTCGAGTTATAGGCCTATTGCACTTACAAGCTGCTTCTGCAAAGTCTTCGAAAAAATGATAAACTGCCGACTTGTACATTTCCTCGAAACAAACAATTTGCTAGACCCATTTCAGTGCAGGTTTCGAGAGAGTAGATCCACCACAGACCACCTTGTTCGTATCGAGGCACATATAAGGGACGCTTTCGTCCATTAACAATATTTTCTCTCTGTGTTTCTCGATATTGAAAAGGCTTATGATACAACATGGCGCTTTGGAATTCTAAGAGACCTGTCCCACCGTGGCGTGCGCGGTAGAATGTTTTCCATAATCGAGAGTTACTTGTCCAATCGGACATTCCGTGTCCGTCTGGGCAGTGTTCTCTCCCAAACATTTGTCCAGCAAACAGGCGTGCCGCAAGGTGGTGTACTTAGTTGTACACTTTTTATTATCAAAATGAATTCCTTGCACCTGTCCATCCCCCGCAATATGTTCTATTGTACATATTGTCACGGGGTCGTGACGTGGCTGAAGACAGGAGACTTCGTGTTGAAATTTAACTGTTTATTTGGGCGAACCTGTGCCCGGTGAACTGAAAGTCCAATTACAGCAGCAGTCTCGCACAGATAGCCGTCTCGGACTGATAGCGGCGAACGGAGCGTCGGCCTTCGATCAACAACTGACAAGCGGCGAAGCGCGTCGGCATTTATACTCTTGCCGTCGAATGTTCTAGCGTTATCGCTGGCGGTGGCGTAGCTTCCAGAACAATCTGTACCGTTCGCACAGTGGGCGTGATCTTATCAAAATGATCTACTACAGTCCGGAACCTTCTAGAAAACTGCAGGCGCGGTTTGCGCTGAGAATCATGCGGTGTTTTCGGACGATAACAAAAACTTGGGAAATAGAACGTGGCATTGCCCCCCTCTGAAAAAAAGGCATCGTCCCGATGCTTTAACTAAATATGAAAGTACAATAATAATGCAAGAAAGTACATAGAATAAATTACGATACAACAATAATACAAAAAAACACTAGTTCAGTTTGTTAACGCGCATGAAACGGCTTGAGGCGCGCGACATGGACGACTTCAGGTCGCGATCGGCGTCGTTGAGAGTTCGTGATGCCGTCGGGAACAACCTCGTAATCAAGTGGGCCGAGCCGTCGAACCACCCTGTACGGTCCGAAATACCGTCGCAGAAGCTTTTCACTTAGTCCACGTCGGCGTATCGGCGTCCACACCCAAACACGTTCACCGGGCTGGTATTCCACGAAGCGTCGTCGAAGGTTGTAACGGTGGCTGTCGGTCGTCTGTTGATTCTTGATACGGAGACGCGCAAGTTGTCGGGCTTCTTCGGCGCGTTGAAGGTACTCGCTCACATCGAGGTTTTCTTCGTCGGTGACGTTGGGTAACATGGCATCGAGCGTCGTTGCCGGGCTCCTTCCGTAGACCAATTTGTATGGAGATATCTGCGTCGTCTCCTGCACCGCCGTGTTGTATGCGAAGGTCACATACGGAAGAATGGCGTCCCATGTCTTGTGTTCGACATCGACGTACATTGACAGCATGTCGGCGATCGTCTTGTTAAGCCGCTCGGTGAGGCCGTTGGTCTGTGGGTGGTACGCTGTCGTCCGGCGGTGGTTTGTTTGGCTGTATGCCAAGATTGCTTGAGTTAAGTCGGCAGTGAATGCCGTTCCTCTGTCGGTGATAAGGACCTCTGGGGCGCCATGACGTAGGACGATATTTTCGACGAAGAATTTAGCTACCTCGGATGCACTGCCTTTTGGCCGGGCTTTTGTCTCGGCGTAGCGGGTGAGGTAGTCGGTAGCTACCACGATCCACTTGTTTCCGAAAGCCGACGTTGGGAACGGCCCCAGTAGGTCCATACCAATCTGCTGGAAAGGTCGGCAAGGTGGATCAATTGGCTGCAGAAGTCCCGCTGGCCTTGTCGGCGGTGTCCTGCGTCGCTGACAGTCCCGGCGTGTTCTCACATAACGAGTGACGTCGGTGGTAAGACGTGGCCAGTAGTATTTTTCTTGTATCCTCGCGAGCGTGCGAGAAACACCGAGGTGCCCTGCCGTCGGATCGTCGTGAAGGGCCTGCAGGAGTTCTGGTCGCAGAGCTGAAGGCACCACAAGAAGGTACTTAGCTCGAAGCGGTGAAAAGTTTTTTCTTTTGTAGAAGACCGTTTCGTAGAAAGAACGACGCAAGTGCGCGCTTGAATACCATTGGGACTTCGGCGGTCCTGCCTTCGAGGTATTCTATTAGGGCCTTAAGTTCCGGGTCGGCCCTCTGTCGTTCAGCGAAGTCGTCGGTAGTTATCGTTCCTAAGAAGTAGTCGTCATCCGGGTCGTCGGGTAGCAGTTGGTCGACAGGCGCACGAGAGAGACAGTCGGCGTCGGAGTGTTTTTTGCCGGACTTGTAAATGACAGTAATGTCATATTCTTGAAGTCTCAGGCTCCATTGTGCGAGGCGACCTGAAGGGTCCTTCAAGGTGGCTAGCCAACACAATGCGTGGTGGTCGCTCACAACTTTGAAGGGCCTGCCGTAGAGGTAGGGGCGAAATTTCGACGTAGCCCAGATGATGGCGAGGCACTCCTTTTCTGTTGTGGAATAATTTGCTTCTGCTTTGGATAGCGATCGGCTGGCATAACTAATAACCCTTTCAAGTCCGTCAGCCCTCTGCACAAGAACGGCGCCAAGACCTACGCTGCTTGCGTCAGTATGTATTTCTGTCTCGGCGAATTCGTCGAAATGGGCAAGTAACGGAGGCGTCTGGAGGCGATGTTTAAGCTCCTGGAAAGCGTGTTCCTGCGGCGCTTCCCACTTAAACTCCACGTCGGCCTTGGTAAGGTTAGTGAGAGGATTGGCGATGCGGGGCGAAGTTTTTCACGAACCGCCTATAATAGGCACACAGGCCCAGAAATCGGCGCACGGCTTTCTTGTCAGTGGGCGGCGGGAAGTCGGCGATGGCGGCTGTTTTCCGTGGATCGGGACGAACTCCAGACTTGCTGATAACGTGCCCCAGAAACAAGAGCTCCTCATACGCAAATCTGCACTTTTCTGGCTTCAGTGTGAGTCCGGAAGTCTTGATGGCTTGAAGTACAGCTTCAAGGCGCCGAAGATGCTCGTCGAAACTCGAGGAAAACACGACGACGTCGTCCAGGTACACAAGGCAAGTCTGCCACTTCAATCCTGCCAGTACTGTATCCATAACGCGTAGAAACGTTGCAGGCGCTGAGCAAAGGCCGAAGGGCATCACCTTAAACTCGAAGAGGCCGTCCGGTGTTATAAACGCCGTCTTCTCTCGGTCTCTTCGTCGACTTCGATTTGCCAATAGCCAGTCTTGAGGTCCATTGACGAAAAGTACTTGGCGTTATGGAGCCGATCAAGTGCGTCGTCTATTCGTGGGAGGGGATACACGTCCTTTCTTGTGATTTTGTTCAGGCGGCGATAATCGACGCAGAAACGTAGGGTCCCATCCTTTTTCTTCACTAACACCACTGGGGATGCCCATGGACTCTTGGACGGCTGGATAATGTCATCCCGCAGCATTTCATCAACTTGTCTCTTCATGGCCTCACGTTCTCGCGTCGAAACCCTGTACGGACTCTGACGGAGTGGTCTGGCATTTTCTTCGGTTATGATGCGATGTTTCGTGATTGGGGTCTGCCGAATTTTCGATGACGACGAAAAGCAATCTTCGTATTGCAGGAGCAGGGCCTTGAGCTGTTCTTGCTTATCATTCGGAAGTCTGGGATTGACGTCGAAAGCTATGGGAGGGGCTTGGTTCCTCTGAGCAGGTTCCGCAGAATCGGCGAGGGCGAAAGCACTGGTGGCTTCGACAATTTCTTCGATGTATGCGACCGTTGTTCCTTTGTTCACATGTTTGTACTCATTGCTGAAATTCGTGAGCAAAACCGTTGCTCTGCCTCCCGCAGCTCTGCAATTCCTCTTGCGACGCAAATATTTCGGGTGACCAACAGATGCTGACTACCTTCAACGACGCCTTCCAAGTCAGGTGATTTAGGAGCGCCGACTGAAATAATGACGCTTGAGCGAGGCGGAATGGTGACTTGTTCTTCCAGCACATTCAAGGCATGGTGTCCTGACGGCATGCGCGGCGGTAGTGCTTCTTCTGTGGATAACGTTATCGACTTTGTTTTTAGGTTGATGACAGCACCATGGAGGCATAAGAAGTCCATGCCAAGGATGACATCTCTCGAGCAACGCTGTAGGACTACGAAGTCTGTAGGATAAATACGGCCGTTAATGGTGACTCTCGCTGTGCAGATTCCTGCAGGCGTTACGAGATGACCTCCGGCTGTGCGGATTTCAGGGCCTTTCCAAGCTGTCCTAACTTTATTTAACTTCGCGGCGATCGACCCACTGATGACAGAATAGTCGGCTCCAGTATCGACGAGAGCAGTCACACTGTGGCCGTCGACAAGAACGTCGAGGTCGCTAGTTCGCCGTCTCGCATTACAGTTAGGGCGTGGCGTCGGGTCACGGCTGCATCGGCTTGTTCTGCTGCTTCCATGTTGCGTCGTCAGGCCACCTTCAGTTGAGCTTTCGCCGTCAGGGCTTTGCCTGGTTGGCGTTGTGTTCGGAAAGCTCCGTCGCGGCGTCGTCGTCGTCGGAGGATCTTCGGTAGTTCGTCGCACAGCAACCGCACCTCCACCGGTTGCTGCCCTTAGTTTCCCGGATACGGGCTAGGAGACCGGCCCCGCGTTGGGACAGAGTACTGCCGGTGGTGCGGTGACGTGCGGCGGCTGGGCGACGGGGAACGCGAAGGGTTTCGTGGTGTCCACCGAGTTCCTGTCAGGTAGTCGGCGATGTCACGTGGTCGTTCTCCTGGCTGTGGACGCGGTGCATTGATGGCGAAGCCACGCAGTCCCATCTGTCGGTACTGGCAACGGCGGTATGTGTGTCCGGCCTCGCCGCAGTGGTAGCAGAGCGGGCGATGGTCAGGGGTGCGCCAGACGTCAGTCTTCCTCGGTGCACTGCGCTGGGCTGCTGGCGAACGGTATGACGTCGGTGGGGGTGGTGGCGGCGGTGGCGTCTGTCGACGGAAGTGCGACGGGGCGGCGTGTTGGCGTGGACGGGGAGGAGCGTTGTGGCGCAGTGCAGCGGCGTAGCTCATAGCTTCCGGCTCGGGCAGCGGTGCGTGGGGAAGTTGAAGCGATTGCCGAACTTCTTCTCGCAGAATGTCGGCGATTGAATCCACTTGAGGCTGCGCCGAAGGCAACAGCTTGCGCAGCTCTTCCCGCACGATCGCTCGGATCGTTTCACGCAGGTCTCCGGAGTTACTGGCTTGAGCAGCAGCGCAGTCTGCAGTCAGGCGACGATTATACTGTCTAGTGCGCATGTCCAGTGTCTTTTCGATCGTGGTCGCTTCGGCTACAAATTCTTGGACGGTTTTCGGCGGGTTTCTCATCAGTCCCGCGAAGAGCTCCTGTTTGATCCCTCGCATAAGGAAGCGAACTTTTTTCTCCTCAGGCATGTCTGGGTCAGCGTGACGGAATAGTCGGGTCATTTCTTCTGTGAAAATGGTGACATTTTCATTTGGTAGTTGAACCCGAGTCTCTAATAAAGCAGCGGCCCTCTCTTTGCGAGCGACGCTCGCGAACGTTTGCAGGAACGCGCCGCAGAAAACATCCCACGTTCGGAGCGTGGACTCCCGATTTTCAAGCCAAGTCCTTGCGGTGTCTTCCAAATAGAAGAACACACGACGCAGCTTTTCGTCATGATCCCAGTGGTTGAGGGCGGCCACACGGTCGTATGTCTCTAGCCAGGAGCCCGGGTCTTCGAACGATGACCCATGGAAAATTGGTGGTTCCCTGGGTTGATGCATGACCATCGTGGGCTGGGACGCTGCGGTTGTCATGGTCGCTGCAGTCGCGGTCATGGCCTTCGTCTTCCGGGCCTTGTCTGGTAGAAGCCCGTACTCCGGTGGTAGCCCTTGCTGTCGGCGGCTTGTTCGCTGCTCCTGGTTGGCGTCGGTGTCTTCTCCGCGACGTGGGCTGGGTTCACGGTTTGACGTGGGCGTCCGGTACATGAACGAAGCAGCACCTCCACCAGATGTCACGGGGTCGTGACGTGGCTGAAGACAGGAGACTTCGTGTTGAAATTTAACTGTTTATTTGGGCGAACCTGTGCCCGGTGAACTGAAAGTCCAATTACAGCAGCAGTCTCGCGCAGATAGCAGTCTCGGACTGATAGCGGCGAACGGAGCGTCGGCCTTCGATCAACAACTGACAAGCGGCGAAGCGCGTCGGCATTTATACTCTTGCCGTCGAATGTTCTAGCGTTATCGCTGGCGGTGGCCTAGCTTCCAGAACAATCTGTACCGTTCGCACAGTGGGCGTGATCTTATCAAAATGATCTACTACAGTCCGGAACCTTCTAGAAAACTGCAGGCGCGGTTTGCGCTGAGAATCATGCGGTGTTTTCGGACGATAACAAAAACTTGGGAAATGGAACGTGGCAATATGTCGACGATGTTCAGCTTGGCTTCAAGTCATGCAACTTGGCAATGTGTGAGCGGCAGGTTCAGTTAGGTTTAAACAAGGTCTCCAAATGGGCAGAGGAAAACGGATTCCGACTGAACCCAAAAAAAAGCACGTGTGTTTTGTTCTCCCG
The DNA here is from genome assembly GCA_013436015.1 of Rhipicephalus annulatus. NCBI lineage: Eukaryota > Metazoa > Arthropoda > Arachnida > Ixodida > Ixodidae > Rhipicephalus > Rhipicephalus annulatus. The sequence continues at coordinate 11,545 of WOVY01007394.1, forward strand.
AAAGAGAGGCGTGCACTCAGAACCTGACATTGAACTGAACGGTCAACGTCTGTCTGTATATGCGGAGCATAAATTTTTAGGCCTAATCTTTGACAACAAGTTGATCTTCGTACCGCACATCAAGTATTTAAAAACAAAATGTTTAGAAGCCATGAACGTTTTAAAAGTTTTGTCACGTACTACGTGGGGTAGTGACAGTCATTGTCTCATGAATTTGTAAAGAAGCCTCATTCACACCCGCTTAGATTATGGGGCCGTTGTCTATCAGTCTGCGACTCAAAGTGCTTTAAAGATGCTGGACCGTGTGCACCATTTGGGCATCCGCCTTTCTACGGGTGCTTTTCGCACCAGCCCCGTAGAAAGCCTTTACGTTGAGTCAAATGAGTGGTCGCTTCATCTGCAGAGAACTTACATGTCCTTTGTTTATTTTCTTAAGGTGAAAGCAGACAAGAAGCACCCCTCATACTCTACAATTATGTATTTGTCGAGCTCCATTCTGTTTCAAAACAGGCATTTGATAAGGCAGCCCTCCTCACTTCGCCTGAAGGGTCTAGCTGAGGACACTGGAGTGTCACTTGAACACAGTTTAATGGCTCCTGTAGCATACCCACCACCGTGGCAGTGGCAGACTATAGATTGCGATGTGTCTTTCCTAGAAGTTACAAAACATGCGCCTATTGCCCATATCCGAACATACTTCCTGGAACTTCAACACAAATACACACGTCCTGAGTTCTTTACAGATGCCTCTAAGTCCAACTCCTCTGTGTCTTACGCTGCTGTCGGCCCATCCTTTTCGGATTCTGCCGCTCTACATCCAAGCACAAGTATTTTCACAGCGGAAGCTTATGCGATACTTGTGGCGGCCAAACACATCAAACAATTACAAATACAAAAAACAGTGATTTGTATGGACTCCCTTAGTGTGGCAACGGCTATGCGAACCTTTAAAAAACAAAAAAACCTGTCCTCGTCTCACTTCAGTCCATTTTATGCACACTCAAACAACATGTTGTAGTGTGCTGGGTGCCAGGGCACCGTGAGATTCAAGGCATTGTGATGGCGGATCAGCTTGCTGCATCCGTCCACGAAATCAGTGCCACTACACCCATATTGATCCCGCCCCTTGATCTTAAGCCGTCTCTCAAACGAAAGCTCAGGGACTACTAGTAGAGCAAGTGGGATAGACACACACAAAACAAGCTACACGTTATCAAACCACACCTTGGTTATTGACCACCAGTATCAAAATCACGTCTAACAGAGGTAACACTAACAAGACTCAGGATAGGACACACATACACGACACACACACATCATTTGTCTGGCGGCGATCCACCATTGTGTGACAAATGTGGTGGGGCGTTAACTGTTCTTCACGTTTTAATCTAATGTAAACAATTAGACACTCTAAGAAGACAACACTTTCCATTACCCTGCTGACAACATATACCATTACACCCCGCGATGTTTGTCGGTAGGGAACCACTTTTTACCCACAAATCATTGCTAGCTTTTTTAAGAGATGTCGGTTTTTACCATGTAATATACCCAGGCATCGCGTAGCGTGACCTCTCAAGAGAGGTTGCTGCTACAGTGACTACATTTAAAAGCACTTGCCTCGCAGCCCTTGGACACAAGGGCGCTGATGAGGCACTTGTGCTAGTGCCAAATATTTTTACATATTTTTATTATCAAAACCTTTGTCACTCTTTTTAATATGCATATCACGCCACTGTCATGATCTTAATACTTATGTTTTTACCCGCATTATCGCGAGGAATTTTAAGGCTCCTACACAGCCACGCAACATATCTTTGTCCACATCTTTACTCATCAAAATGGCACTCTTTGGCCATCAATTGGCCCTTGTGCCACAAAGCGCCACATATCATCATCAATAACCAAGATTGTCATTGTATAAATGTATACACTATATAACCGAGAACCTTAGCCTACATTTCGATCTAAGGAGAAACCTGCGCAGGAGTTCATCACTTGTGGAATATCTTAATATTGTCACATCTGAAGATTTGCTATCTAAGCCACTTGTACGTCGTCTTAAGTGCCCATGTTCTCCGATAACATGGCCTTCGAGATTTTTTATATTCATCAGGATCTTGCCACTGCACTTTTCGTTCTTGTTGAATGCCGTGACGTGGCGCGAAATGCCATTATGCTCACTGTGAAGTTTCTTCTGTTGTCTGATTTCAAGTTGTCTTTTGTACCAACACGTGCAAAAGTGAGCCTTGACTGGGCCCATGATGCATTGTACACAGCGCAAGAACATTTACCAGTTTGGTACAAAATTAGAACACACAAACTTTTACTCAAATGCACGATTTGCAACATTGTTTTTAAAATTTAATGAAAAACATACCTACACAACTAGCGAAGCAATGAAACAAAATATGGTCAGTTGTTATTTATCTTTGTACGTAGATACACCACGCACGTGCTTACATGTTCGCCAAATATGTCTTCAATTTCTTGTGAGATAATCGAGTAGCTGAACAAGCGTAGTTAGACTCGCATTTTTAGTTCATTGTTCCTGTGCGTTGTAGGCCTCCTGAATGCCATGTTTTTATGTTTCTTCACGCATTATTTCTTTGTTAGACTGTTTCACATTGTAGTCCGACACTTGGCTTCGGGTGTATGTGCTTTGTTGTCACTTTCTCTAGGTGCTCGTTGTCCCGTTTTTCTTACCATCGCTTCTCCATTTAACACACTTGGTGTGCTATACATTACAAGGCAGTGCTATATGGTGACTAAGGCTTACAAGGCTATGAACAGTGTGCCTGGACCCTTGAGCCATTAGGTGCCCCTTTTTAGGGCCGTCGCAAATTAAGCACGAGAGCTGAAATAGGGACAGTGACATTAAGTGGACAAGATGCTTCAATCATAACGCCAATTTACACGAATACGTTGTGTAATGCTATATATTTTCATCCTTTTTGGAATAAATGTGGGTATGTATTATGGTGCTCTACGAAGTTTTAACCACCAAAGGGCACCATTGCTTACGTTTTAATCTGATTGCCACAATAACGCATTAACTTTCGCGCACGCCAGTTGCATCAATACGGGCTTTCGACTTCGGCCAAAACTCACTTAAATGCACCTGATAACGGGAGTAAAATCACAAAATTTCAGTGTCTGTTGCCTGCCATAAATTCATCTGAGATGACTCGCAAGCCTTTCTATTTCTTCTCACCTGACTTATAACCACATTTGGCTCCCTATGAATGCTTTCTGTATATCATGCGGTTTGGCAATGCACCAAAGATTGCAGGAATTGCAACCACTTTGCATTTGACTGGTGGTGCGCTGCCTTTATAATGGAAGCCCCTGTGACCAAGCAGCGTTGTTATGTGATAACGTCAACGCGACGGCACAAATTTAGGTGGTATCTGACGTAAATACATCATAATGTGACATCCTGATATCATAACTGTTTTTTGCATCATTCACGCTAATTGAGTTTTGTGGTTTAACGTCCCGAAACCACCTTATGATTATGAGAGACGCCGTAGTGGAGGGCTCCGGAAATTTTGACCACCTGGGGTTCTTTAACGTGCACCCAAATCTGAGCACACGAGCCTACATTTCCGCCTTCATCGGAAATGCAGCCGCCGCTGCCGGGATTTGATCCCGCGACCTGCGGGTCAGCAGCCGAGTACCTTAGCCACTAGACCATCCTGGCGGGGCGCATTATTCACGTTGACGTCGAAGTCGTCAATGGCAAGTCTTCGCATTTGGTGTGCCTCTTAAAGCCATGCGTTGAAGTGAGAATTATGCGCAAGTTGCTTCCGTGAGCAAAGGTACAATCAATTACTTAGGAGTTGGTACCTACTGGGATATGAAGGATCCTATTAAGTACGAATTCTAGTTGTGCCGTTAAGAAAAGATACGAAGGATAAAAAAATATTTATTTTTGTGCACCAGAGGGTATTGGCATCTTACAAGCGTGTTAACACCACACTTCGTGGTAACACATTACTAATCCTACCAACAAAATCCCTGAAACATATCTCTTTCAGAGAGCACAAGACTGTACTTTCGCTAGAAGCCACCTGATTATTTTTCACCCTCTACACATACTCCCTTGCGCTAGTCGCTGTGACCGTATACATACCACTGTGCCCAACGCTACTCGAGCGACACTGGTTTTCGGCCTTCTGGCTGGGCGTAACGTCCTCGGAATCAACCTGGGACAATGGAACAAGCCTGAAGTCAGTCCCCCATCTCACCGCCTTACATAAACTGCCTAGTTCTCTAAACTCTACAAATGTATGGTGTGTAGATAGGGAATATGATGACAATATATCATGCCACATCCGCCCGAATAAATATAGGTCAGTGTCAAATAACAATCACCTGAAGCAACCATAGGTTCTGACATCTTTAGTGAAACCTTGCCGAAGGAAACTTATTGTCATCAATGTATTCGAGAATATTCAGTAGTAGTGCAGGAGGTGTCACGGAGCCACGATCTCTCGCACAAGACAAAGCGGCCAAGATATTTTTTAAATCATGAAGTACTTTCACCTCCTATTGTTGGTGACCTACAAGATACTTTTGTGGCTTAAGCTGGCGCCGTTATCCCGGGTTGCGCATGAGAAAAATATTGGCCCCGTATTTACATGCTTCACTGCAAATGTTGTCAAAATACGATAGCCTTGCCTCTGGAGAGAGGAAACAAAACGTTTATTTGATGTTCTGCGCGAGAAAATCAGTGAATTGTATGCTTGAGGCGCGGCGTTGAAGTGTCCTGATCCGTGCATTGAAAGCGAACGAGCGTATCGAGGCACGTGAGACACCAGCACTATCTGACAGTTATCTTCAAAAACGAAGGAAAGCGAGCGTGCCTGTCTCAGAGGTGATAAGGTGTACAACGTAAAGCGACGGCAGGTGCCACCACCACGTCGTCTTTGCAAAGCGTTCGAAACGCCTTTTGGTGTATAGCGTTGCATGGTCAGCACAGCGTGATAAACACTATGGTCCTTAGAATTACTTATGCATGCCTTCTATAGTATAAGACACACACACAAACGTTGACGTATTGTTATTGTGCCTCAGATATACGCAATAATGGCTTTTTAATTGACAATCGCGCAAGCATGAACGCTGAAACTTGAGCAATATTGGTAGGCGCTGCGATTGGGGTTAGATTTTGGCCATTTTGAATATTGGTTCGGCGGACAAACAAACAATTGTATGGACAGACAGGCAGAGTGAAACTTTTGCATTAAAGTACCCCAAAAAAGACTCTCGTCTTTAAAATCGCCAGGCATGCACTGAACGGGCAGCACAGTCACAGCGAAGGCATGATGAGCGGCCTTTCAGTGCCTTTTTCTAGCACTCTTTAGGCAAATGTTTGAAGCACGTGCACCTGCTTGGTACCCAGTTGTGTGTGGGTACCCAGCATTTGCAACAAATTTCGCGCGAATTTTATGTGCCGTTCAGTAACTGACGACAATGATAAATTAGGTCTGAAGTGGGTGTGTAATAGGTAATAGGTGATCAAGAACAAGATTTCTAATGGGTTGGAGCTGTGGACGGCCCACTGTTTGCTGTTCTAAAACGCTTTGTTACTCATATTCGCGCGATTCTTTTTTCAATATCAAGCCTGCTTAAAGCCTGTTTCACATGCGAGTCACCGAGTGGCGGAAAGACGCGTGGACTCGCGCTTCTTTCACATGCGCCGCTGCTACCGCAGCGGTTGCGCGGGGCTTTAGCGAAGCCCGCCGCTCTGGCTGGCAGTGTTGTTCGCGGAAGGCGCCGGTAAACTGCTGTTTTCAGCAGTATCTAAATGCCACGCTCTCCTCCAAGTGTACTTTCTTTGGCACCCCTGTGCGGCGAGGTTCATCATCAATAGCTGCTCGAATTTCATGCGTCTGTGCAGTGATTGAACTAAGTGTAACGTGTAACTTACAATAACTAAACAACGTTTGTAGACGCTTTTTGTTTTGTCCTGGCTTTTTGAAGTAAGGTTCTTGTTGCGTGCTCATATAACTGGCCATGGAGAAGCAAAAGAAAGAGTTTGTTGGTGTGGTTTTATTCGAGTGCTGTTCCAGCTAAGTGAACGGTTAAGAACTGCAAGCGTGTTTTGCGCAGCACTTTCTATGTTTCTCCGATTCATTGCTTTTGCTTTCAGCGATTTGACTTTGGGACGCCGAACGAGGTTTCTTTCTGTCCAGTATACACACCTCGCCAAATTCATACCTAAATTTTTGTACCTCTTTTTTGTGCAATGTAACCGAGGTCTGGCTTACGCAAGCATCACGTGACTTGTTAATATGATAGACTTCAGACACCTCACGGGTGAATTGATCGTGGTGCTTAAAAATAATGACAGTGTTAGACAGAAGAGGTGTGCACCCACACGTGGCACAATGCGAAGCCAAATGGGAAGGCGTGCCGTTATGCAAAAAGAGATAGTGCTCCCGCAACCTTTTATTGATACAGCGGCCCATCTGTCCCACATAATGAAGGCCACAAGATAAAAGAATGCGGTACACCACCCCCCACAGCACAAGGCACATACTTATATCTATGGTTTACGGCACATTTCTTTACATCTGGCTTGTCCTTCTTGTCTAGCTGATTTGACACCAAAGCACATATCTTTCCCAATTTATTGGGTGCCCTAAAAAACCACATCAACTCCGTAGCGTGAACCAACATTTTTAACCCATGTGCCAGTTTATGCATATAAGGAATTACTGCGAACTTCATTTTCTCCCGATTGATTTTCCTAGCTGCACGTCCTTTTAAACCACCAATTAACTGGAGTGCAGCGCTGTGTGTGGTTCTCTTCTTTGTCTCCGTCTTTTTGTGCGCCGCTTTTCTTTTAATATGGATTTGTGATCACCTTGTGGCATATCCGAACACTCTCTTCATCGGGATATACCAAATGAATTTCATCTCTTATGGTGCTCGAACTTTTACGCTTCCACCCTAACTAGTAAGCCTCTTAGGTTTTTCAGCTAGTGAGTAAACGACCTCAGGAAGAGTTTCACCAATGGCAGGTAGCATGGTATACGGGATACGCCCGTTGTCCCGGTTTTGCGGCTGCTGTATATACACTTGTGCACGGCCCAAGTCAGAGACTACGCAGCAATGCATGCTTTAGTGGCAATTTGCGTCCATAGATGCTGCGGTGGTGAGCAGGAAAGCTGAAGTAGCACATTTCATACACCACAGCTTTGCCGTTGGCAAACAGCAACATTCTATGATAGCCCCCGGCCGTGTAATTTAGGTGCATTCCCCTAGGCATGTGTTGCTGTGCTGGTGCCTGAAATCAACAGATGTTCTTCGTTATCTACGCAGTGTATGCTATGCTCGCGACCAAACATCGAATTTCACCCATCCAGTCACGCGCCCCGCCGCGGTGGTCTAGTGGCTAATGTACTCGGCTGCTGACATGCAGTTCACGGGTTCAAATCCCGGCTGCGGCGGCTGCATTTCCGGTGGAGGCGGAAATGTTGTAGGCTCGTGTGCTCAGATTTGGGTGCACGTTAAAGAACCCCAGGTGGTCGAAATTTCCGGAGCCCTTCACTACGGCGTCTCTCATAATCATATGGTGGTTTTGGGACGGTAAACCCCACATATCTATCATATCACCCAGTCACGCATTCCAACGCTGACTGTTACGGGGAGCAGCTGGCCAATGTGGCAGGATCTGTCGACAAGCTGCAAACTTGAGCTCTGTGCGGTGCAATTGTTTCTCGCTCGAAAAGCGCGACAGAGAACTCTTGCACCTTGGTTTTAGCCAGGAATTAAGGAGCTAATGAAGGGTTAACAAAAAAAAGGCCCCTGGTGAATGCCTTCTTTTCTCGAACCGTGACAGCACGCTTCGCCCCCCCCCCCTTGTTGAGTCACATAACGAAATTCCTCTTCAGTGACCTGGGTGCAATGCTACTTCTCAACTTGACTGCTGTACCCGTCCTTGCTGTCTCGTTTGCGTGAACCCTATCAGATATCCACTTTGTCACCAAATTTCCTCGTTTGTTAAACCAGCAACATTTTCTCGGGCATAGAAGTACGACGTAACACGCGGCTCCTCTACGTGGGAGTAATATTTGTTGAACATGCAACAAAAAACTATCAAAAAAGTTGTAATATTATTATTGAAAAACTAAAAATTTACCGCAGACGATTGTCAGTCCGCTTGAAGCATCGTCGAGAACAACGAAAGGAAAACAGCGCCACTTCGACTTCACCAGTGAACATGACCAGTTCTAACGACGACTTTTACTTTGTAGAAAAATGCGACTTCCTTATGGAGCTCAGCAATTTCTTTCCAAACGTTGCTCTTCTTATGTTTGTTGCGGAAATCCTCCATATTGACTTTTCAAAGCTCAAAGAAAATGAACTTTCATCACTTCTGCAATGGGCAACTCGTTGAAGGCAGCGAGTTGCCCGTGAAGCCAGAACTCTTGAAGCCAGAATTAGTGACATGACTTGAGTGCTAGGAAGTGTCGCTTACCATTGTCATACACTCGTATTTTGCCCTATCATTTGATATACATCAAGACAATTGGCCGTCAAAGCACCAAGAGCGTAGCCTGTAACTCATGCTACATAGGACGATATCACTATTTTCATGTGACGACCTGCGACTGATGTTCCCAATACACTCACGTCATACCATGTTTTCTTGTAACACCATACCAGTCTTGATACTATCGCGTTAGCGACACGGCAGCAGGCGCACCATAAGCAAGGTATGCAAATGATGCTGCGCACGATATGTACGGAATTATTTTTAGGTTACTGCCTGTATATTCAAATGCAATGCATATGTTAGCTCACTACAGGCGATTGGGGCATTTCTATCTATCTATCTATCTATCTATCTATCTATCTATTTATCCATCTACCTATCTATCTATCTATCTATCTATCTACCTATCTATCTGTTCGATATTTCGATCAATCGAGCTGACTAAGCCACACTTTCTTTTTTATTAGCGGCAAGGACTTGCCTTTAGGCATAATGTTTTTGTGAGGATATTTGTTAGATGTGCGCAATTAGGCTGGCGTTTTGTATGAAGTGACGTGGTGTCTTGCGGAATGTGTTGTTATGTATCCAGCGGTTGTAACTGGCTGTTTTGCTGTAGCAGAGGCCGGCTTGAAGGAGATGACGGGAGCGTTCTGGCTGCAACCTTTTACGTGTCCATATAAGGTGGTTTGCAGCTGCTTGCATCGCTGGAGTGGGACAATAGAGAAATGTATCACAAACTCGTAAATGCGACCAGTTTCATGATGATATAACGTCCGGTGTAAGGGCCACCCGGCCCGAAGCCTCCTACTTCGCTCTAGCAAGGTGAAGGGGGAGAGAGCAGGCACACGGCGGAATGAGAGGATGTGTACCCTGCCGTAGAACGCTTTTACGGGTATCGAGTAAGTTTAGGGGCCGAGGTGGAAAAGGAATGGCTGGAAGGTCTATGTCTGGAGGGCAGTGCACCTGCTGGTCAGCAGCAATGCTGTGTAGGTTCGTAGCATGGCCTTGAATCTGAAGTCCTTTTACGCAAGCAGCTGTATTATGGTTCAGCTTATGAATCGCCTCGCAGATCTCCATTCCGTTGGTAACTTCCTTGAGCTCCTTGATAGCTCTTAAGAAATCAGTGTATACTTCAATCTGCTTAAACGTAGGCAGTTCAGAGGTGGCATTTTGGATTGCGTCATGGATGGCTTGAAGTTTCATCCCAATAGGGGTGGCTTCTGTAGAAAGATAGCGCTGATGGCCACCGGCAAAGTTACGCGTAGTACTCAGGAATCATGTCTTTCCGCCGTCTTGTAGGATAGCAGCATCTGCATATTGTTTGTAGGTATAAGCGCATGGAGCTTCGATGATGGAGCGTTCGTCAATTGTACATGATGTATCGTTGCGCCGTAACTTTGTTGTCTTATTACATGTGATGGTGGTGAATTCCCAGAGAGGCATAGACTCGGGCTGGTAGTCAATGCGAGAGCCACGTTGAAAGTGAGCATGCAACGCAGCAACAATTGGGACAAGTAGTTTTTTTGATTTCACGAGCTCTTTCTCTTTGTGCAATCACCTTTGTGATTTTGTTACGCTGGGAGTGCTCCTGTAAAGATGGTTTGGGAGTGATGCAAGGTAACGCTATTATTTTGCGCATAGCGTCGCGGTTAATAGTCGCCGATTGTGCCAACTGTACCTAAGTTAACCATTGAAATTGCGCCAGGTATAGAATTCTTGGCTGCAGAACTGTGTGAACGAGCTGTCGATCTGCATGTTTACGAGCTCCAGCTGCTTTCGATGCAGCGCGGCGAATCAGGTGAAGTGTTTTTGTGCAACTCTGTCTGCCTTTGCGAAGCTTGTGTACTCCACCTGGTGTAATTGTAAAGGGTCACTGCTTAATCTTTCTGCGTCCTGCCTTGTTAGCCACCTGAACATAGCGTGATTTTTGGGCGGAGATGTCTACTACTGCGTGGTGTAGTTCTGAAGAACATCAAGGGCTTTTATAAGCTGTTGTGCTTGTCTTGAGGCATCTTTATACACATACCACTAAGTCACATTATCACCGTAGATCAGAGACCTCACGTTTAAAATTCGGTGTACGTGCCAAGCTAGAGGTATTAGAGCAGTGTTGAACAGGAGAGGAGCCAAAACGAATCTTTGCGGGACACCTCTGTTAAACATGAAGCTACCTTCAGGCTTTCCATCCACTCTTCAGTTTCCGTTTCAGTTTTCAGTTTCAGCTTATTTAGCATTCTTTTTCAACAATTATATTAAAGGACAATATCACAGTTACAACTATTTGATGTTTTTATGCAATTGCAATGTTCAACACAATTCTAGGCAAATGAGAACAAAAAGTGAAAAAGACGCAAGGAGAGAAAATAAAAGCTGCTAAAAAGCAGCTTGACCATATTTCTGACCTTGAAAATAGTTTGGCCACGAACACGTGGTCATGTAGAAGAAAAGAAATACAAGCAAACAAACTTACAAAGTACAAGCAAGCATCATAAAAGCAGGACATAAGCATGTTTAGCAGCAAACTGCAACTGCAGGTACATTGTCAAAATAAGAAAACACTGAAAAAATAAGGTATACACGTGGAAGAAAGAAGAGTAGAGACTCGCTCTTTTGAATTCTTTCCGACCGGTTGCGCCCCCGCAATCTCCGACGACACCGCAGCTCTGGCCGACAGGCTCGCCCTACGCCATCTCCTGACACCGACCAGAGCTCTCGCTGAGTGGTGCCCCGTCCTCGGACTCCTGCGATCGTGTTTTCTCCTTGCTTCTGGGTCTCGCGGTCCCTGGGCCATGTTCTCTCCTTCCCCCTCTCTATCTCTATACCTTTAATTCTATCCTTTTAATCCGTCCTTACCCCCATCCCTTGTGAGCTACTGTTGAGGTGTCGCACTCTGATGCAGACAGTTACGGGGCTCACTTTTCTCTCCTTTTCTCTTCAAGAATCACATAAGAATCGCATAAGAAAAAAGAGTAGAAATGAGCCTAAAGGTATTCGTAACAAGGAGAAAACCTCACTGTATAGTGATATAACACATATTCAAAGAGATAGGTACATAACACATCTCATGTTTTTGCATATACATATAAAATTGGACCGTAAATGTGCGGTTGTGAAGAAAAGAGTATATAAATCTTAGTATTCGCGGTGAAAATGCGAGCTTGAGGAGGTTGGTTATAATGACGTCAAGATTTTTGTTGTTGTATGCTTTCGTTACGTCCATTCCTACTACAGTCCATACTGCATGGCTGTGTGGACAAACTTGTGAAGTGTCATCCGACAACATAAAAAGACCGTCACACTATCTATGCATCGGCCTTTTTCCGGGTGCTCCAATAATCGTCTGCTTAACTTAGGGCACATAAAAAGTAGTATGGTAGGGTAAGAGGATTTGAAAATACGTCTTTATTGTCACGGTATAAATTATGCAGAAATCCGGTCATGTACGTCATTGAAACGCCTTCTCAGGGCACGTGTGGCACGTGCCTGTCTACCATTGCCGGTTGTATGTGAGTATGCGTGTCTCGCGAATATTAGTTTATATGTACCAAGGAGCAGCAAGAACATACAATCAAAATCGAAATACGAAAGTGCTCAAAAAACTCAATCCGGCAGTTATGAACTAATAAATGCAAAAACATACGACATTCCCGAAGAAATCAGACCCGAAAATTCCGCGTGCTAGTCAAATGTTCAACCATAGCGGATGTCCAATTCTGAAATATGCTGTAGAAGAAAACCCTTTGCTTGCGTAATGCTGGCCAAACGTCAACTGAATTGGTAGAGCTGGCTATCCTGTTTTGATGCATTTGTGACATCGGGTAACTTTAATTATGCATCATAGACGTCCCATTTTTGTTTAAATAATTCAGTTTTATTAAATTACGGTCATAAGCACTATCTACTGAAGGTGGCCTACATTGCGCTAGCCAGCGCTAGCCAGCGCTTGCATTCTTTAAAGCACAAGCGCCACCTCTCGGCTTACTGAACCGCTTCTGGGGTTCGAAATACACATTTTGTTGTTGGCATCAATACGCTACTTCGAACTACCTGAATAGAACCTCTGCGACTGATTCACATGTGTTGGAATATCCGTTAATGTGATTCTGGAGGCACTGCATGAGACGTGAGAGCCACCTAGCGGGAATTTTAGAAAACGGAAGAATGTCGATCGTTATAGGGAGCGCGCAGCGTGCGTGCTAAATCTTGGAGGTCATATATTGTAGATTTCAAGGTAGGTGGCAGCACCGTATCATTTTGAAAAAGCGTAGGAAACTCGCCTTTTTTATGCATAGCGTCGTATTGTCAGTGCAGCGTAATGAGTTCGAAAGTTCTCAAGATTACTTATGTATGCGTTTTCTAAAATCAAGAAAAAAAAATTGGCAGATCCCACGTACAGTCGCAATCAATGATATGCGAAGCACAAGTGAGAAGTGTTCATATCTCACTTTAAAATCAGCACAACGGTACGAGGTGTAGGTAAATGATGCCGTACATGACTTTCGTGTCATGATTATCATATTTGGATACTTCGGTTGCCTTCGTCATCTCTTCAGTCACATGATACCAAATTTAGTATATGTGGAGCTAGCGAAACGGCCGCAGCACTCTTTGAGCGAGGTATGTTGACAAGTTCTTACATGACACGTGTGTCAGGATTATCATGTTTGCTCCAGTCATATAATTTGTCATCCAACGACGTCACGTAACACCGAATTTGGTATATGTTGACCTAGCAAAAGGGCCCTGAGCGCATAATGAAGGGCCCAATGTACTCCAATGTAGCGTTGACGCGCTCTCACGCTGGGCACAGCGACGCAACGTTATCAAAACGCGAGCACTCCATAGTCTGACGCCAGGCGTGACGAGTGTTAGTCGGCGCATCCCGACGGCAACCGGCACGAAATGCGACATGCTGCATTTTGTGCCAATGCGTTACTCAGACAACACTGCGTCTCCCTCTTCTCGTGAGTGAGAGACGCCGGACGCGCTGAAACGCGCATGCGTCAAAGCAAAGCAGCGTGGCGCGTGCCTGCGAGTATTTTGCAGGACCGGCGCCTGGCGTGGCAACGCCAGCGTGACGCGACAAAATGAAAGCTGACGAGCACGCACACCGCGTCACTTCGAAATGTATTGGCGACTTTATTGTGTCATGTAGTCATTTTCCCACATGACATGAATCTCATGATCATCATGTTTGCACCAGTCACATACCTTCGTCATCCATTCACGTACTGTAATACCAAATTTGGTATATTCGCCGCTAGCGAAATGGCCGCCAACGCATCATGAGCGTGGCATGTAGTCATATTGTTACATGACACACATATAATTTTCATGTTAGGGTCTGTCGCTAGTGTTGGCCATGCAATCATGTCATACCATGCCAGTTTTTTCAGCCCGCCATGTTAACGAAACCACTTCTAGAGCGGCAGGACCTTGAATTGTAAATCATGACATTCATTTCATACAATTCATAACTTTCATGTTATAACTAGTCAAATATGTGCTTCATAGAGTCATGTTATGCCGCACTAAATTTGGTATCAATATTGTAACCGACTAGAAAAAGGTAGAGAAGAGAAGCAGAGGAAGACGAAGAGTCTTGGCACGACCCCAGTGTGCTGCCGCAAACGACCATCGTTGTTCACCTCCTGTAATTAAAACCATCTTATCACAGCTCGCTCTTACAGTTGTGCTGGACGTGCTGGGTAATCGACACCCGAAGACGGAAGGTGAACCGCAAGTTCTTCGACGGAGCCGTCGCATTGCTGGACTTCCACCGAATCCATCTGGTCTGGACATGTCCCTCAACGCAAATGAACACCAACCCCTCTCGACTTCTGCGCCGACCAGTTCGGCTCCACAACTGAGAGATGCTCGTCCCTTTGCCGGCAAACCAGATGAAGACGTCGAGGCTTGGCTCATCCATTACAAACGGGTGAGCGCCGCTAACAAATGGGATGCCGCTTCTCAGCTTTTGTACGTCGTGTTCTTTCTGACGGACACTGCATTAATGTGGTACGAGAATCGGGAGGAAACGCTAACGACGTGGGCAGATTTGTTTCTGAAATTAAAGAGCGCTTTGGCGACCCAACAACGATAAATAAAAGAGCAGAACAGACGCTAATGCAACGCGCTCAAGTGCCACATGAAACTTGCACGACCTACATTGAGGAAGTCATAAATCTATGTAGGACCATTGAATCCGGAATGTCTGAGGAAGACAAAGTCGGGCACACTCTAAAAGGAATCGCCGAGGATGTTTACAGTTTCCTCATCGCGAAAGATACCTTGACATCTGTCACCGATGTCATTCGTCATTGCCGCACTTTAGAACAACTAAAGACGAGAAGCATCACGCCGAAGTTCGGCAGGCTACCCAATGTGACGACCATCGCGAGCATAGACAGGAACCAGGTGCTTGATCTTGCGACAACAATCCGGCAGATAGTACGTGAAGAACTCGGCCTGTACGCGCAAGTGGCAAACCGCTCAAGCACTCATCCCCCCTATCAGCCACCAGAGTTCGAGCGAAACGTTGCTTCATTCTCCTCGCACCGAGTGGCGGAGGGCTTTGAGGATTCTGATGCCACACCTCAGTATCAGCCACGTCTATACGATAGAGGCCCTGCCTATGACGCACGATCACGACGAACACAGCCACATTCTTATACTCACGGCTCTCAGCCAAACTACGTCCCGCTGCGGCAAGGACAGTACCAACCCTACAACCAAGATGTAACTTACGACGAATACAATGAATTCCAGAGAGTGGCAGAAACCCGTTCTTTGCGTGATAACGAACTTCCTCGCCGACAGCAGCGGCCCAGGATTCGTTTCATTGAATATAGTATAAACCGTGACCCTCCCGTGTGCTACAACTGTGGTTTCACTGGGCATATCGCTCGGTATTGCCGCCAACAACGACGCCAATCACGAAAGACACCAGCCATGTCTTCGCCACCAAGACCCGGTGCTTCATATGACCTGCGGACAACCGACTTGTTTCCAAAGGACCGTTTTTCGAGCGAGACCAGACGCAGTGATTCGCCAGCATCCGAGCGGAGTTTGACACCACCATCCAACCGTTCTCGTCGCTTGCCGTCTCCTCCTCGTCGTTCTTCTCCGCCGCCGGGAAACTAGCATCCACGGCCAATGGAAGTGAGGTCGCCGGACGGTCTTTTCAAGATATACCTCTGCCTATTGTTATGATCAAAAACAAAGTGAATGTGTTGATTGATGGAATACCGACGATGGCGTTAGTTGACACTGGGGCGACTGTGTCTGTGATGAGCCTCGCCTTCAGGAACCGCTTAGGTCGCAAAGTTATGTTTTCATGGGACGATACAATCACCTTTCGTGGTGTAGGAGGCGAGTGGCTTAATCCGCTTGGTGTATGTGTTGTCAGTGTTTCATTGGCTGGAAAAGTATTTGTATCGGAATTTCTGGTTCTATCTTGTTGTTCACACGATGTCATTCTTGGTATCGATTTCCTGGAGCAATGCGGTGCTTCCGTTGTCTGTGGTAGTGGGGAAATATCAGTAAACAATTTGTTTATACCGTCGCTTTCCGAAGAAGACTACCGTGGCGAAGACAGGAACACTTTTATTGTGATTGATGAAGTGATAGCACCATCTTGGTGCCTGACACCCGTTCGAGTCTCTTCTGCAGCGGTTGATGATGCTTGTGTTGACCTCGTAGTGGGGCCTCTACGCAAGAACTGTTTTAAGAAGGACATACTTGTGCCTTGTTCTGTTGTGTGCATGACAAAGGGAGTAGCAACATTGTGGGCGCTGAACTGTTCAGCCACGCCGGTTGTGCTTCCTCGCGGGATGAAGATAGCTCTCTTTGATGAAACCTCATGCAACTCGATAGCAATAATAGCTACGGACCTCCCCACCTTTTCCTCTGCTTGTGATATTCGCCATAATGAAGATCTAATGCTCGCTATGATCAGCAAGACTTTCAGTACGACGGAACGGCAAGCGCTGGTGCAGGTCCTTTCCCGGAATGTTGCTGCTTTCGACTTCAAACATAGAGATGCACCCCTTCAGTTACCCTCGTCCCGCGCTCGTCACAGAATAGACACTGGCTCTGCACACCCCATCCGCCAAAAGCCCTACCGAGTGTCATCCTCTGAGCGCAAAGTTATCGCCGAACAAGTCAAGGACATGCTGAGCAAAGGGGTCGTGCAAGAGTCGTCCAGCCCGTGGGCAGCCCCGGTCATTCTTGTCAGGAAAAAGGATGGTTCCTGGAGATTATGCGTAGATTACAGGCGTCTAAACACTGTGACAAAGAAAGATGTATATCCCTTACCGCGGATTGATGACGTCATAGATTGCTTGCATGCCGCTTCCTATTTTTCAACGCTTGATTTCCGGTCACGTTATTGGAAAATGCCTATGGAACCCGGCGATAAAGAAGAGAGTGCTTTCGTAACTCCGGATGGCTTATTTGAATTTAATGTCATGCCTTTTGGCCTTTGTAATGCTCCAGCCACCTTTGAAAGATTTATGGGCACAGTATTACGTGGTCTAAAATGGGAGATATGTATGTGCTACCTTGACGATGTTGTGATCTTTGGCCGTACGTTTGAGGAACATAACAACCGTCTCAGTCTTGTTTTCGACTGCATCGAAAAAGCTGGGCTGGTTCTGAATTCTAAAAAATGTCGCTTTGGCGAACGTCAAACTCTCGTGCTGGGGCACTTGGTCGACAAGTATGGCATCAGACCCGATCCTGGCAAGATAGAAGCAGTGAGCTCTTTTAAATCACCGCAGTTCGCACGAGAACTTCGCTCGTTTGTCGGCCTATGCTCATATTTTCGTCGTTTTGTTCCACGATTTGCGGAGATCGTGTATCCGCTGACAAACGTCTTGCGACAGGATGCAACCTTCAACTGGACACCAGAGTGTGACGCCGCATTCTCACAAATTAAGTTTGCACTATCGTCAGCACTACTGTTGCGTCACTTCGATCCATCTTGCCCGACTGAGGTCCACACGGACGCTAGTGGTATCGGTGTAGGTGCGGTGCTTGTACAACGTCACAATGGCGCAGAGCATGTCGTGGCATATGCCAGCCGTTGCCTGAGCAAATCGGAACGCAATTACACAGTTAAGGAACAGGAATGTCTGGCAGCTGTTTTCGCCGTACAGAAGTTTCGTTGCTATCTTTACGGGAGGCCATTTAAGATAATTACCGATCACCATTCGTTATGCTGGCTGGTCGGTTTGCGTGACCCCTCTGGCCGCCTCGCACGTTGGGCGCTGCGACTTCTGGAATACGATTTTACGGTGTCGTACAAGAGTGGCCGTCGTCACGCTGACGCAGACTGCCTCTCCCGGATCCCTCTTGCGACTACTGACTGCAATGCTGAGAATTTTGACGACTGCCTTGCTGCTGTTACAAGCACGTTCTTCAACGCGGCTGATTTCCAGAGAGAACAACGCAACAATCTCAATTTGGATCCTCTTTTTGCCGCTGCACATGCTTCCCAACACAGCGGTCGCTTTGCTATCCGAGACAAGTTGCTCTATAAAACTAACTACTCCAGACCTGGAGCACGTTTTCTTCTAGTTGTCCCCGAGAGTCTTCGCTCCGATGTTCTACGTGCCATGCATGACGATGCGACGTCCGGTCACTTCGGCTTCATACGAACGCTGAACCACACGCAGGAACGCTTTTACTGGTCCAAGATGTACGAAACGACGAAGCGTGACGTCACTAGCTGCGAGACGTGCCAACGTTACAAGCGCCCGGCCACTGCTACACCAGGTCCCCTTCAGCCGTTAACACCACCCAGCACACCTTTTGAACAAGTAGGAATTGACATTATGGGTCCATTTCCGTTATCTAACAATAAGAAGCGTTGAATAATCGTCTGCGTAGATGTATGCGTTATGCGGAAACCGCAGCGGTATGCCGAAACCGCAGCTATTCCCTCTTCTACCGCTGCATCCGTGGCGGACTTCTTGCTTCACTCCGTGGTCTTTCGCCATGGCCCACCACGTGTATTATCAGCGACCGTGGCCCCCAGTTCACTGCCGATGCCGTTGAAGAATTACTACGCATGTGCACAACACAGTTCCGTCATTCCACACCGTATCACCCGCAGACGAATGGCCTCGTTGAACGGACAAACAGAACGCTGATCAACATGCTTGCCATGTACGTTTCTTCCAATCACAGGAACTGGGATGAAGTGCTGCCTTTTATCACGTACGCGTACAACACGGCAAAACATGAAACAACGAACTTCAGCCCATTTTATCTGTTGTACGCCAGGTTGCCACTAAGCCCTCTAGACACTTTCTTACCCTTCATTCTACACAATGACGACTCTGTATCAAACACCCTGTGCCTCGCGGAAGAAGCCCGTCGAATCGCTCGTCTTCGTACTCTGGCCTCTCAACGTCGTTCAAAGGAACGATACGACGACCGTCACGAACCGGTTTTATTCGAAAAAGGTGACTTGGTGTTACTTTGGACACCGCAACGCAAGCGTGGATTGTGTCGAAAGGTCCTGTCACAATATTCAGGCCCATTTGTAGTTTTGGATCGTCTAAGCCAGCTCACTTACGTAATAGCTCGTCTTTTGACCAATGGTCGACAATCGAGCAGAACGCAGCTCACTCACGTTGCTCTACTGAAACCTTTCAACCCTCCTTGTGCATCATAACTCACCCTACGGGCTCCATCTGCTTGCGGGGGAATGTAACAGACTAGAAAAAGGTAGAGAAGAGAAGCAGAGGAAGTCGAAGAGTCTTGGCACGACCCCTGTGTGCTGCCGCAAACGACCATCGTTGTTTACGTACTGTAATTAAAACCATCTTATCACAGCTCGCTGTTACAATATCATTATCGAAACGGCCAGAAGATCTAAAAGTCGTAGGCGGCTAGATAGATAAATAGATAGAAGGATAGATAGATGGATAGATAGATAGATAGGTAGATAGATAGATAGATAGATAGATAGATAGATAGATAGATAGATAGATAGATAGATAGATAGATAGATAGATAGATAGATAGATAGATAGATAGATAGATAGATAGATAGATAGATAGATAGATAGATAGATAGAGGGATAGATACGCTCAAAGTCGCCGAAGTTCGCTAAATGCTTCGCATTTAAAACACCGCAGAGTATTGTCGTGTTCGTATTGAGACATGTCTCTGGTATGCGCAACATTCGTTTTTCAATAGACATTTGCACAAGTAATAGTGCACGAACTTGGGCAATAGTAGTAGCTGCTGTGGATGTGGTCGTACTTGAGTCGTTTTGATTGACAGAGGAACAGACATGCAAAATTGTTTATGTTGAGGTATCGCCAGAAAGACTACCGTATTTAACACAACCATTGACGGGGACGCGAAAAGCAGCAGCAGTAAGCTGCCTCCCACTGATTTGAGATTATCCGCAGCGATATATATTGTTAGCATGTGGCTTAATAGAGCTGAAACATAAGTCACACTTAGCACACCACTTTCTGTGCTATGCACTGCGAACGATTCAAAGGTGATAAGCTTTGGCTACGAAGAGGAAAAATTGACAGCTTGAACTTAGATCAAATCCGACTCACGCTGGTTCGTAACAGCCTAGCTCTTTAACCCAACTTGTCTCGTAGTTTGTACTGAAAGCAAAAATCCAAAAAGTAATGATAGTGAAGATAGCATGCGTAAACGCTCGCGGGAAACAAAACATTCGGAAACGGCTACAAGCACCAAAGATGCTGTGTCATGGCGGACCTTCAGCTTCGTCTGCCCAAGCGTTGCGAACGACGCAATCTATAACTGTGCGGTTCTGCGCATGCTGCTACTGGTGGTTTCAGTGTTCGCAGTTGCCTCATGACGTTGCCTAATACGGTGTCAATGCCCAGGAGGGTCAACCTATGATGCCTTTTGTAAACACGTACTCGCAACGCGTCTACCAGCTTATCGCGCTGAAAGCGGACAAATAACGTGTGGAATGCTCAAATAAAGGAATGCTGCTCCACCTTGGCAGTCGCCTACCTGCCAACCGTGAACATTTGAACAAAAATATCCATCGCGTCTAATTGGATTATCAATCAGACATAGGTGAATGACACGAGATCTTCATCTTGATTTCAGACATAGGTGAATGATGTGTGTCTTTATCTTCATTTGCTTTGAAAGAAAAGACTGGAGGTAGATTTCGGGAAAACTGTAGAGCTCTGGCGTTAATTCGATGCCGGCTTAGGCGTGTCGTTAGCTCCGTGTAGACGAGAGAGAGAGACTTGAATGTTAGCAATGTTAACCAGCACAGCTAAGATACTTTGTCTTTATTTTGTTAAACGTGTTTACGGATACGCTGGCGCCCTGGCATAGCTTCACCTACTCCTGTTCATAATATTGCCACAAGGTTTGCTTGGGTGAGATCGAAGAGTGAAAGAGGACAAAGACGATCTCTCTGAGCCGCTGCTTGGCTAGTCGACTCAACGAGCCCATTGTATCAAGTTTGTCGTGAGTAACGTGACAAGACTGGTGGAGGTGCGGGGTACAACGTCTCACAATCCACCCGATGTCCAAGACCCCGCCCAGCAGCCGGAACACAAGCCTTGCACCCATGGACACTCCTGTTCATAGAGTGAGCCGCCGCCAACGAGGCCTACCGCCTGAGACGCCAACCACTGACGCTGCGACTATGACTTCAACACAAGATCCCGTGCAAGCTTCGACACCTTTCACGCCGATCTACTGCACCGTCCAGAACCCGCTCATGCCTAGCCCGTTTCACTGAGAGCAGCATGAAGATGTTGATGACTGGCTGAGTGAGTTCGAACATGTCGCAGCGATCAATTACTGGGATGATGCCGCGAAGCTCCGGAACGTGTACACTTGCCTAAAAGACGGTACCAAGACGTGATTTTTGAACAGGGATGATGTTCTGACTTTTTGGCCCGAGTTCTAGCGTCGCCTCCTGGAGACCTACAGAAGTCCCGACCAGCGCGAACGGGCAGAGCGTGCACTACAATCACGCATCCAGATGCCCAACGAGACCATCTCGATATACGTCGAGGACATGACAAGGCTTTTCAAGCGAGCGGATCCTGCTATGGCAGAGGAAAAAAGTTGAGCCACCTCACGCGTGGTGTGAAGGAACAACTTTTGGCTGGTTTGGTGCTTAGTCCCCCCAAAAGTATTGCTGAGTTCCTTACTGAAGCGGCAACAATGGAGCGAGTACTGCACCAACGGTCTGCCCTGTTTGACCGTCAAGTGAATGCTGCCTCATCTCCCGA
Organism: Rhipicephalus annulatus; assembly: GCA_013436015.1. Lineage (NCBI taxonomy): Eukaryota > Metazoa > Arthropoda > Arachnida > Ixodida > Ixodidae > Rhipicephalus > Rhipicephalus annulatus. Next base: position 33,317 of record WOVY01007394.1, read on the forward strand.
AATTTTCGCCACCCCTGGGAGCAGGAGCCCCGAATGGATTCATGAGATCATCCTATCCTGTCGTCCGGGAAGAAATGGAAAAGATGTACGGGACAAGGCAAATCGATGTTGGTTCGATCACCAGTGCCATCCGTGACGAGGTCCAGCCGGTGCTGCACGCCCATCGTTTTCCACCCATGTCGGTTGATCCGGAAACGGCTCCTGTGTCTACTGACAGTCACCGTCGTACGTACGCGGAAGTCTTGCGATCTGCCACGCCTCTTTCTGGTCAAGGAGTCCTGACCCAGACAGTGCCGCACGTTCCGACCCAGACAGTACCGCACGTCCCGATCCAGACAATGTCATACGTACCGCTCCAGACAATGATGCCGTCAGTCGCGATTCAGTCAGCGAACGCTGATTTGGACATCGATAGTCGCCGTGCACCGACGCGCAAGTCTGATCTCTGGCGTACGCCAGACAGACGACCCTTCAGCTATCATTGCGGTGCGGCTAGTCACATTTACCGCGAACGGTCATGCCGGCAACTTGGACTGCGCGAAATTTCCGTCAATTCCCCTCGTCCCCGAATTGGTCAAAGGCCAAGGGATATCGAAGAGTATCTCGCGCAACAGCGTGCACCCTTTACAAGACGGCGATCGCAGTCTGAATGTCCGAGGAGACCCGTAGCTACTTGGCCACGTTTCGTGGGGACGGCACGGGAACGCTTCCCGAGCACTCGTCGGGAAAACTGAAGGCAGCGGCCTTGGGGGCAAGGTCGCTGGGACTCAAAGTGCGGAAGACCTCCCATCGAGGCTTGCGCGCAATGCCGAAGGCATTTCGTCGGAGAATAATCGCAGTACCCAAAAAAACGCCGACATCCACATCTGAACCAAGTGACCGCGTGTCACTCGACATACCTGTGCTGATTGACGGTCTTCAGGTCAGTGCATTGGTAGACACTGGTGCAGACTATTCGATTATCAGCTGGAGGCTAGCGAAAGATCTCCGGAAAGTGATCATGTCGTGGAATAGAACGCGAATTAGAACAGCTGGAGGACACGTTGTAACACCGCTGAGTCGCTGTACCGCAAGAGTGAAAATTCGTGCGTCAACGTTTGTGCTCAGCTGCCTCGTTCTTCGCGACTGTTCGCGTCAGCTGATTATCGGCACGGACTTCCTTCGGGAATACGGAGCCATCATCAATCTCCGTGAGCTCATCGTGACCTTCTCGACTTGAGACGCAACAGATCGAGACGCTGATAACTGCCTTAGACCTGCGCTGCCTGTTGCTGACGACAGTGTGACGCTGCCGCCTCGAGCAACTGTTCCCATTGCAGTCACT
>WOVY01007395.1:0-31695 GCA_013436015.1 Rhipicephalus annulatus
AAGTATTCAATGAATATGTTATGGTCCCAGTGATCGTATAACTTGTCACTGCCCCCACCCCTGTGTAACATGGAGCATCCACTTGGTAGCTTGTGTGCTCTGTCCGATTGAAGTTTCGTAGCACTCGCAAACATACGGTTTTGCAAATGCACAAGGCCATTGCAGAGTCACTGAAATGTTACATTGCCCCCGTTTTTTGTGTCAAAAAGACACCGCTTTTAATTCACAACATGGACTTAGTAAAATAAAAATTTATTTTTCACAGAAGAATAATTTACAAGAACACATTCAAATTTGAGGAGAATAGAAGGTATGACAAGATGAGCCAGGGAGCACAGAAAACAAGAAAAGTGAAAAGCTGATTTGCGTGTAGGAGTCAAATAATAGGTAGGCAAAGTCACTCATGAGAGACCCCTCACACTGGCATCAAGCCGCGAGTCTGAGCCAAAGTAAGTGAAGTGAAGTATTTTGGCAAGTCTGAGTGAGTGAAATTGAGAGAAAAATTGAGAAATCGAGTTTGAGTTCCACAGAGAAAAAATTTGGTACCTTTTCTGACCTTTTCTTTGCAACAGCAAAAGGAATGTAACCATATTTGCTTACTTTGTTGTAGCTCACGCATACAAGTTTTATAAACATCAATTCAGTACATTTTGAGAAAGGTAGGTTGAAGTTGAAAAAACTTACAGAAAACGCACTTTGAGAAAAAACTAATTTTTACATCCACATACTGCTTACGCCAGAGGTCAGTGGCACACGACGGTGCGGAATTTAAACCACGTGGAGGGCTTCTCAATCTCGGGCTTCAACAGCTTCTTCCTCAAGTACAGTGAATTTTTTGGTGTCAAGACTGCAAATTCAATTTTTTGCTGGGTTCACCCTACCATACCCCCTTAAGAGCAGCTGTCACACTGAAGAATGGGCAAGCAGTGCCATGCTAGAAAGGAGAGTGATGACGCAGCTGTCGTCCTTGCCCGACTGGCAGTGAAGAAACAAGTGTCTAGGAGGGCTGCTTCTTTGTCAGTCCTGGTAGATTCCACTGCCAAGGAACCTGGCCAGCCGTGCTAAGAAAAGTAGCTGGCGAACAACCTTCTTGAAACACCTGCATCACCATCGTAGTTTCGTGCCTGTGTTGGAGCCATGACAAAGAAAACTGGTCTGGCACATGTTGCACACCATGCCGCCAGCGCCCTCCAACAACGTTTCCGAAACTGTCTTCTCTGTCCAAGAATTGATGGGCATGTGGGTTGTACAGAGTAAGGAAGTTGTGGAGGACACAGGCGGCCTTCACCACGAAGTCCACATGGCTGGGCTGCACGTTTATGGTGCGAAGCAGTATCCTCCACCTGGCAGCAGTGATGCCGAAGGCATTTTCTGCACAGCGTCTGCAGACGAAAAAGAAAAATTGTTGCAACAGCGAATGAAGACGCGACACACACCATGGTGCCTTCAAGGCAATGGAAAGTGCTTGCAAGATAAAAGTAGTGGTGTGGTAATGCCGAGTAGTTGTGACAGATGAGCCATTTGTCACAATGTGATGAAAGACTATTTCCCATTTAGTGCAATACTTTCTTCATCTTTTAAAGCCCACTGTCAGAAAACAGTGCGAAAATGGATGATGGAATGAACAATCCAAGTTCCGAGTTCCTTCGCCGTCGCCATCTTTGTTCACTGTTTCCTTGTAGTACGATGTACCAGCTGTCCCTTCATTACACCATTCTGTTACAGGCTGCTGCACTTGAGTATTGTACTGTATAGTATATAGAGACAGCAAGTGTTCAACCAAATTTATTTTCATTAACCCGTTGTCGGCACAATCATACGTATGACTGAGAAAGATGGAACACCAGACGAGGGCTTATTACTGTCAACGGCAGTAGCACTATGAACTTTGGCTTGTGTACTCAGTGTAGCAAAAGGCACTCTTGTCCATTTCTGCATCTTTTATTTTTTCAAATGGTAACTACTGAACTTTGCTTGTATCACCGCTACAAACCTTGAAGTTTTTAACCGATGCTGGGCTGATTATTTTGAACCTTGTGAAATAATAGTAGTACGACAATGCTCTACAATGGCTGGAATAGAAGCTGGAGTGAATAGAATAATACAGAAGGAGTTTCCAAATGCACCTCTTTTCCACTGTCTAAGCCACAAATTTGATCATGTGATCAACGATTACAATTTTCCGTGAAATGTGAAACATTGCGGGGGTCATCACATGTACAGTAACACTTTTCATGATGTGCGCTCAGACGGAAGTTGCTGCCCCAACCTACTGCATGGTAATATGAGGTGATCTGCAAAATGCAAAGTTGATTGAGATCTTTGCTCAGCAATGTCTGGCCGTAGTCAAAGCATTCGAGGAGCTTTCATCAATAGAATCAACCTCAAATGCTGTAACTACACAAGTATTTATGATGAGTGTGAACAGCATAAGTCATGTAATGAAATGCAGCAATGACTTTATCACAAGTCTCATCATATAATTTTCTCACTGAAACACATGGTGTGTGCACCTACTATACAAAGGACTAACTGCAGGTAGATGTATCCAACATATTGTGCTACTTGCTGGTGACCATTTAGCACAAGTCAACCCTGCACAGAGAGCTTTTTCGTGAAGTGATCGTAAACGCTTATTTTTGACGGACACAATCTTCTCAGCACTAAGATAATGCAGAGTATCTCCTAAAACTTTGGCTACTACTGCCCCTGTTTGAAAGCTTAATTCATGTGCGCAGTTTTAACAGAAAATAGTGCCTATTTTGTGGTAACTCGGTGCACCAGCACTCCTTCCCACAGCAGAAAAGTTCTGCAAATGCCCTTGGTTGACTAAGATCCACAGGTTATGCTATCGGTTCAATCGCACGTGATGGGCCTTTTTGCGAATGAAAGGCTATGAAGACATGAGGTTAACAATCAGAGAAAACAATCCAATACCTTGCTCGGCTGAGCCTGTAGTTGAAAATCCTCATAATGTCATTGAGGCATTTTGCGGTGGTAAGGCCTCATGAAGTCCTTACGAAGCTGGAATGCCTCGTCTCCCACAAAGGCATAAGGCACACATGTGGAAGTGCCTGGTAGGGTGCCAACTGCTGGAATGTCAAGGCGGCCTTTAGAGAGGTCACAACCAAAGGATGATTCCTTGAATATTCCCCCATCGCTTTGGCGGCCCTTCTGCACCGACGTCCTCAAGCACATATTTGCAATCGCTGTCCACACAGCCATCAGCACTATGGAAATGTGCCCTGAAACAATAAACACAACAAAAAATCCAGATCATGACCTATCTGTACAGCCACAGTGAATAACAGCAGTACAATAATTACTATCTATGTTAAGGTTTCACGTATCTTCAAAAGTGTGGCATATATAACAACTATTTGCTTAAACGGAGGCAGTCAGTCTGGTGATTTACTGCCACTAAAATTGTACAGTACACCCAAGTTACTAAAGACGCAACACCACTTGTGTATGCTTCACACCATGTGTCCTCTCTGGCTTTGTGAACCGCTGTAGTTTTACTGCAGTTAGAACCATCCAAAAACTAACTAGACCAATATATAATTTTGCCAATCTGATGATTCCAGTTTTCTGATCTGCTCTTCTATGTTCATGCTGCACTTATCAGCTACAGTATTTGTGCAATCATAAATGAAAATTTATTTGAGAATGCACAGGGAGAATCCAGGTGAGCTTTTACCTTATAGTTGAAGAATTTGCTGCCAGATTTTGGTGGACATACAATAGCAACATGCTTCCCGTCAACGGCACCCAAGCAGTTCGAGAACTGCCACCGTGAATGAAATCCTTTGGCAATACAGTGCTAGCCTGCTTTGGTAGGTGTCTGAAAGTACAAACAAAAAATGTCGTACTTTAACAAGAAAGAACCTATAATGCAACAAAACAAATATGTAGAGAGCACATTATTAGAAGCAGTGATTTTCAAAACGGGGTTCAGCAGAATCCGTTTGAATAAAAGCCACGTGCTTTACATTGCTGTCATGCGACTCTCGCCACTTTTCTTTCTCTCATTACAAGAGTCCCTCATTAAACAGAGGCAGTCGATCTGGTGATTTGCTGCACTAAAGTTGTACAGTACACCAAATTACAAAAGATGCATGAAGTTAGGAAAGACGCAACACCACTCGTGTGCTTCACACCATGTGAACCTTGTAATTTTACTGCAGTTTAGAATCGTCCAGAAATCCACTAGACTAATACCTCATTTTGCCCATCTGGTGATTTCAGTTTTCTGATCTCCTTTTCTATGTACATGTTGCACTTATCAGCTACAGTATTTGTGTAAGCATAAATGAAAAATTTAGCTGAGGATGCACAGAGAGAATCCGGGTGAGTCCACTAAGCTCCCCAACAATTCATGGCTGAGAAAAATAACTTAAACATTGTGCTGGGCTAGTTAGAATATGGAACTCTGATGAATTTGCAGTGCTTATGCAAAAAAAGAGAAAAACGCAGACACAGAAGAAAGAAAAATATTGAATTATGCTGTAAAATAAGTTCAATTTACAGACGTCTTGTAACAACGTTTAAAACGCACGACTAGTACAACTACACATTTCATCATCATTACATCCTGGCGGATCACAGAGCAAGGAGAGCTTGCTGGTATCCTGGTAGGAATTTAGAGAAAAAGTGGGCCTGGGCTTATCACATTGTGAGAAGGTATGTTAGATTGCGAAAAAAGGATACAAAGAGTTGGGAAGTGCAGCCAAGTATTACAAAAGGTTAGGTGCAGTGAGTGGCATGAGTGTACCTGCAGGTTTTTGAAACACATGCAAGATATTAGAAGTAACAAATACACAAAAGAGTGGCCTACTCTTTGGGCAGAAGAGTCGTATTTCAAGAAACCAGCAGTGTTTCAAGAAACCAGCAGGGTGGCAGTGAGCAGTTATTCTGGATGCATAAGTTTGCAATGCATATTGTGGTCTATCGTGCGTTCCCTGCTTGTATTGGGAAACAATTCATTGCTGTCTATCCACCGTGATGGCTCAAATCTATGCGTATACCTCAACGCAACAAAATTCTCTTTACATCACTAGTTGCCGTCAGTCAAGCTTTTGTGAACATGTATTGCAGCAATCAAAAAATATGTGCCATCTCCTCTCTGATTACGAGTTCTCACTTCAATTTAAGGCTGAACCTATCCATGCTGCTTCCAGGCTTACCTACCAGGTAACCAACATCAAAGTGGAATTGCGAACCGCTTACCTTCATGACATGATCTTTTAGCCTTTCCCAGATTGCTTCGCACGTTTCATGAATGCACAAGCGGGCAGTTTCGATTCCCACTCAATACGCCAGAGCAACAGAGGGGATATCTTGCCCTGATGCAAGGTAACTGAAACAATAAACATGAAACAATGAAAAAATAAAGTGATTCAAAGCTATCTTTTTGGCACTTACATTCAGTTAATGCTATGTGGCATGTTTTACCTCAATATCACTGACCTCAAGGTTATTGCAAGCCGTTCACCAGGCTCGAGAGTTTCCCTCGACACGTGGATTTTTGTCAGGTCCAGAGCAACGAATCTGAGCAGCACATCAAAAAGTGCTGGCGTCATTCGATAGAACTTAAAAAAAATCCATGATCGCCTTCGTGCATCCGTTTCATCTGTTGAAAACAAAAGCAGATTACAGTGATTGAACAGATTCTTACAGAGAAAAAAAATGAACGGGAACCAGCAATGTACCTCTCTTAACGCCGAATCCCTGATCGAACATTCAAGCACATGTGAAATTTCAGATATAATACAGTATTCTTTCGGTGGAATTTTCTCTGCAGCTTTCATTTTATAGCTTAATATGCCCTACGAGTAAATGCATAGAAGTTTGCTGGGGCATACATGCAACATTTCCCAATCGGCTGTGCACTCACTTGCTACTAAAACAAAACGCTTCAAGAGGTCATGGGGTTTGAATACAACATACGTATTATAAGTGCTCTATTGTCAAAGGCGTGGTCGTCACTCGCTTGGTTTATTTCTTTTCCTTGCATGTTTATTGGTATATCGTATTATTGGCTTTATTTATTTTGCTTTCATTTTTATCTCGTAGGTGTCATTGCTGTTTATTTCAGTCAGGAGTGATCGAACAGCACGACGTCACGTTAAAATGAGACTGAACGAGGTCAAGAAAGAGCTGAAGAACTTACCGCAGTGTGGTAGAGGCCTTCTTGCGTACGTGCCAAGAAAACAGGGCGAATCCACCAACGGCGAGGCTGCCGCTGCTCGCGTACTTGCTTCCTCTTTTTTATGAGCAGCATGAGGAGCACGAGTGTCGAAGTGAAAACTGTTGTATTCCTGCGGGAAACTGCCGAGACCGCAGGCATGGTTGCGAGAAACGCACGAGGAAAGCTTCGTGAAACAAACACACGTCCACCCGTCAACAGCAGCACACACGGAGAAAGAACAGAAATTGGCGCGAAGAGCTGATGTTGATGTGGATGACACGCGAATACAGTCGACACTATTGGCTTGATTTCTAATGAACAGTCTAAATAATTAAGAAAAGTGTCAATTCAAATATAAAATATACTATTTTAATTTAAAAAGCTCCTCCATGGCTTGAATAAGAGTAACAAATGTTTGAAAAGTCAATCTTTTCAGGCAATGCTTTGGCAGTTTCACATCAAAAGCTCTAGCAACACTGCGCGTCAGCTAGGCGCGACGCTAGCAGGCGCGAGTGCCGACGCGTACCAGTGGTTGCGCGCCCTTTTCCTCCATAGGCGCGACTAGACGCTTTTGACGCGTAGGCGCAGGCGTACACGTGCCAGTGGTTGGCACCTAACTCGAAACATCGAGTTATATTTGTGTACGTCCACTCCGTTTTAGCATCCTCGGTGATTATTTTCTCAATATGTTTAGTTGCTATTTCTGTTTGCCTTTCTGAATAAATATTACCGTGTGGTTGCTCGTGATGCCGCCTTTACAATTTCATTTCTCTTCTAAAACTCAGCTTGATACGTTTGTGATCACTACCTAAGCTTTTGGACCCATATTCATTGATGTTCATCACCCTTAGTTGACCATACATATAATGTTACAATATTGTGTAATCTATCATCGGCTGCAGCCTTCGCAACTACCATGTTCCATCCTCTATGAAAGTGAAATCCATCCTCTAACACGTGTACAGCCTACCCATAGCATGCAAGTTCCTAGAGGAAACTGAAATTATTTCTGTATGGACGGCGCACGTGCATTTGCGCGACAGTGTAATCAGCATACTTGGCAAGCGCCCGATACGTGCACTACTACTAAATTTCCCCATAAATTTCAATCAACCTCATTACAATTGGCACACAGCAACAAAATCCAGTTGAGGTTGCGCCTTGCTGTCTGCTTTGCACAATGTCAATAACCGCCTGTTTGATTTATTCGAAATTGATAAGGATCTGTTGGTAGTTGTCAGAATTTGTGTCTGCAAGGACGCCACTGCGTCGTGGTGCTTGTTGAAGGAGGCTGTGCGCCATGTACTGGATCCTAATGTTTCATATCGTTGGTGCTGAGAAAGGGCGGTGCTCTGCAGTGAAGTGTATAGAGCAGCTTATGTGTGAAGTGGATAGAGCGAGTCACTTTGCAGCAGTTTGTCGACTACATACTTCGCTTAAGGGGGTAACGTACTTATGGATCTTATATTTGATGAAGTGGGGCAATACAGAGTGAATTTCAGCGTTTTATAGCACCTTGAAGATGTCCTTGATGATGAAGTTGAGGGCGCGATGCAAGATTTGTCCTTTGGTCATCGTCGCGACACCACTGAAAGCTTCCCTTCTACATATAAGCTCTAAAAGTACGTCCATGGCGACGCTTCCGACGTTCGAGCGATGCTGGTCGAGACGTAACCCTTGATGAACTCACTTTAGAAAGCTTTCTTGAAGATCTTACGAGCCTGGTTCCAGAAACAGTATGTGGAAATCTGTTCCGCCGCTGTCCCTGTTTCACCTCTCCGACAGTAACCGCAGTTGTACAAGTGGTCGCTCCAACCACTGCTGATTGAGGAAGGAGTGGAGTTGCCGCTGCGATCATTGCCTACCTTTTGTTTTTTCTTCGCTGGTTCTGAATTGCTTGTTGTGATGCCTCGGCGCAACCTCAGCACTTTCACGCTTGCTGATGGTCCAGAGTCCGTGCGTCATACTTTTCCTTTCCGAGAAGAATGCTCAGGAGATGACTTTTTCACTCCACTGCTGGAGGAGCTTTCTGTGGAGGTTTAATCGCTGGTTGCACTCGTACCGCCACTGGAAATGTCTGAGCCGTCCATTTCACTGATGTTCATGACGCAACAGCACCTGTGACAGTTGGTCACGTAAGCCTTGTTACAACAGATAACAAGGCTGGAAGTACAATGACGTGTTGGCGTGTTGGCTTCGGTTGAGAAATCGGTTGAACAGTCTGTGGCTTTTAGCTTCTCCCGAGCTCTTCCACCGATTTAGGCCCAGAGGGGTCTTAACGCGTGATAAGCCGCGTATTGCACTCTAGGGAGCACGCACGGCCCTGACGTTCGATGCACAGCAGGCTCTCAGTGCCCTAGCATCGGCCTATCTAGATGATGATATTCAACAATAATGGCTCACACACACTTCGTGGTAGGCTGTTTGGGTAATCCTCATTAACCTGGCACAACCCACCACTGGGTATCACTACGCAGCAAGCATTGTGGTTTGTTGTTGTTTTCTTTTCAAGTTTCGGGTTTTCCTACGGTTCTCCTCAGCTGTACTAAGATCCTTCTAAGATCTTCATTAGATCTTCCTTAGATTGTTCTTCAGCTGCACTTAGAATCATGTTTGTATAAGAAAATTAATTTTATTTACCCTGCGTTGTATTTTGGTATGCCTTTTTGCAGGCTATTGTATAATTTAATTCTGCACTTATCAAGTGTTTTCATGTTTTCGTTTGTGAACTGTTTTTCTTTGCTTTGATTTGTTTTCTTTCCCGCGTGCCAGAGACTATTGCCCCGCCACGGTGGTCTAGTGGCTAAGGCACTCGGCTGCTGACCCGCAGGTCGCGGGATCAAATCACGGCTGCGGCGGCTGCATTTTCTATGGAGGCGGAAATGCTGTAGGCCCATGTGCTCAGATTTGTATGCACGTTAAAGAACCCCAGGTAGCCGAAATTTTCGGAGCCCTCCACTACGGCGTCTCTCATAATTATATGCTGCATGGTTTTGGGATGTTAAACCCCACATATCAATCAATCATAAAGTATTTTGGGCTACGGACGAGTCAAGCCGCCTCTCAAGAGTTTTTTTTCGTAGTCCATCTCTAAGTTTCTATAGGGTGGACATAAAATTTGATTTGATTTGGTTCTGTGTGACACCTTACTCGGCAGTGATGTTTGCGCCCCATTGGGGCACTGAAGAAGTGTTGTGTGAACCAAGCGTGTAGTGTGTGACGAGTTCCCGTGCTAGGTTGACGTCTTTTAGGGGGACGCTCCTGAAAGTGGCACCGGTTCTCACTTGTCGAAGTACGTAACATGTCTTACGCTTTGACCTACAAGGTGGTGCTGGTGGGAGATTTCTCTTGTGCGTTGTTGAACAATAAAAATTCGCAGCGTGTGCATTGACTAAAAGCCGAATTCTCCTGTCTCTCATTGCCCATTAGTAGCCACTGGCATGTACATTGAGCACTATCTGACAAGAAAGGCTTGATACGTTATACTGGCTGGGCGTAACCTCCTTGGTTTTAGAAAGGTTTAGTGAGCGTTGGGCTGCAGCCATGAATGCAGTGAAGTAGTATGTAGCATGAACTCGGGGTGGTTAAAGGTGAGAAGTAGACACAAAGTGCAATCCGTAAGAAAGTGTGCGTGTGCCACCTTTCGTTTAGTCCTTGGAATGTCCGCTGGGTGGTGGTGTTTCTATATGCGGAGTATACGATGAAAAGATGCAAGATGGTGGTACTTGGAGTGTTGACTAGATGGACGAACGGACACACAGACAGATGCATGGATGGACGCACGGATGGCTGCATGAACGGATGAATGCATAGACGGACGCACGGATGGACGTGCAGACACACGAACAGACGCACGCACGGACGGGTGGATGGACGCATGTAAGGTCAGACAGACGGACGCATGGATGGACGGAAGCAAAAACGAATGGACGGACGCATGCTTCGCCCCACTCTCCATCATTCACTCCGTGGATATGCTGCCATTTTTTTACATTAGCATCTCACGCGGAGAAAAAGACAGCGGCTGTATTTCGTCAACAGTTCGGTTATCGATGGTACCTTTAATGTATTGGTGGTGGCTTCTTGTTGTTATTGGTGTTGTTCCTCGGACATAGCACATACACAATGGAGAGGATTGGCCGAGTAGAAGGTGAATTTTCCCAATAATTGCTGCATTGCTTCATTCCAATGAGCGCTAGTCAGAAATAATGATTTATGATTTGTGGTTTGCGAGAATTATGGTAGCTTGCTTCAATGTGAAATAGTGACGCGAAGTTTGTCGTAGCCGTCGTAGCATACAAATCTGGGCACCTTGTCGTGGTCAAACCAAGATTACGGAAGAAGGTCGTTGTATCGGTAGTCGGATGCGACACACGGGGAAACAAGGGGCACAGCACCATAAGCGCCGGCCGAGAAGAAGGTGTAGAAGTGACACGGCTGGGACTCGGGCCGAAACTCTATTATTGCCATGCGTGGTCTTCACAGCGCCCCCTTGAGGGCAACAACCAGGAACCGAAACCAGAACGAATCGACTCTATGCAACATCAATCCCTCCCCCTAAAATGAATTAATAATGTGGGGCTCTAACATTCTTATACAATAATGTTGCGGAACGCTAATTGCTACATAGTAACCTGTGCAGCCTTATACAATTTTGATAGAAGCAGTGGTGTGACAAATACAGAACGTGTACAACCTTTACCTATTATATGAACACAAACTCAACATCCTCCCTCATTTTCTTGTAACGTAATCAATCGAAATACAGGGAACCGGCATGAGAATACAATAAAATATAGCTATGTACACAGCACGCTACGGCTGTAGGCATTTATAGAATCAAGCCGAAGCACTTTGTGTTTTGAAGTGCTCCCTTGTGGCGCAGCAAGTTCTGTCTGCGAAGACGAGCCTTCTGGCTCGCTTACGTGCTGCCCAGGCAAAGCTGAGAGCGTAGAGGAATAACTGGAGCCTGTGGACTCACTTAAGCGCCCCTCAGTTGTGTCTGAGGACCGTAAAAACCTGACGCAAAACGAGGGAACCCGATGGTTCGAAATCATGTCCGCTGCTGTTAGGAAAGATACCAGCATGGAGACTGGGCACATCAGTCGAGAATCGATACGGTGCCTGTCAAGAGTTCGAGTACTCTGAAGCGTGCTCGGTGCACGGTGAAACTTCATGGTGGTTCATAACCACAGCTGAATAACCACAGCAACGGTGCTATAACCACATCAACGGTGCCTCGAAGGAACCTGATGGTTCTACTACATTCTCAGTAGAAGTATGGTGGATGGGTACCACAGCCAGACTTGAAACCGATGCCGCAAAGGAGCTCTGAGGCTCAGCTAAAAAATACTAGATGAAAGGAATCATTGGGGCTGGGCACCACAGCTGGGCATAGAACCGGTGCCTGAATACCACCTCTAGGAATAGCAACTAATCATGGAAACCAGGCAGAGTATTGCGACTGAGGCTGCAATGGTGTTAAAGATAGTTCAAGCATAGGTGCTTAACGTTTGAAATGGACAATGACCAGTTAAGAACTCCAAACTGAATCATCACTGAGCATGCAAGCTTGGGAACCCACCGAAGACACAACGGTAAACGAACCTCTATGCCTATGTTTTTTTTCCTGGAACACTTTCGGGCCAGCGTGAATAACTGGAGGACTGATTGGTTGATTAATTGATATATGGGGTTTAACGTCCCAAAACCACAATATGATTATGAGAGACGTCGTATTGGACGGCTTCGAAAATTCCGATTACGTGGCATTATTTAACGTGCACCCAAATATGTGCACACAGGCGTACAGCATTTTCACCTCCATCAAAAAACCAGCTGCTGCAACCGGGATTTGATCCTGTGACTTGCGGATCAACACTCGGGTACATTAGCCGCTAGACCACCGAGACGGGGCGAACCTGTCGCATTACTCGGTGCTCATTTCAAAGATGCCTCATGTGACTAAATCCCTAGTCTCGAATTTCAAGAAAGGCCGTAATTTTTCAGTGAGCCTGTTGCTGATTTTGTCATCTGCCTGCAAGCTCTTACCGCGTCATGCCGCTTAGGTGCGCTTTGGAACAAGGTGATTAGGCATCAGGTCTTCACCAGCATGGAGTCTCAAAACATGGCCCGAGAGGATGAGATAGTTTGCTATCAGCTGGAGCAATTCGTTCTACATTCTGTTCAGCTTTCCGTCGCCGTGCCCCGTGGCGGTTCTTCCGCTTCACATGGTGCATGACGACGGCAAGTTGGAAAACCCGTGCCACCAAATTAACTTTTTTAAGGACAGAAGTGAACTTTCAGCTCATCTCAGCAGTGTACGTTGCAATTTCTACTGCTTATTGCTTTTGCTGCACTTATTCTATAGTGCCCCGTCGTGGTTGTCTAGGGGCTAAGGTACTCGGCTGCTGACCCGCACGTCGCGGGATAGAATGCCGGCTGCGGCGGCTGCATTTTCGATGGAGACGAAAATGCTGTAAGCCCGTGTGCTCAGGCACATCCACCTGAATCGGGCACGCGCGCCCGATCTGGGCGGTCGTGGCTCAAGTTTGGGTGCATGTTAAGACACCCCAGGTGGTCGACGTTTCCGTAACCCTCCATTACAGCGTCTCACATAATCATATGGTGGTTTTGGGAAGTTAAACTCCACATATGAATCATCACTTCTTTTAGTCATTTAGAAAAGTGCGCACAAAGTCTGGCTCAACGTTGGTCCAGCTCGAGAACGCACTTGTTTTGCGAGCGGTAATGTTGGCTGTTTTCAAGCGGTCTGCAGTTCTCGTCTTGCACTTCATCCTGACACAGCTCACGCGACTACTTCACCGAGGGGTCATCCCCAGGGCGACTTCCCTTCGCCATAATCAGGTTCCCAGAATAAGAAAAGTGCTTTATTGGGTTTTTTGAATGCGCGTGGTTTCCGCTGTGGCTCATATGAGCAACGTTGCTTCTTGGGCGAGTTGGAACAAGTCAATAATAATGTAGTGCAGCGCAAAAGCAGACAACAAACGAGCGAGGGGACGAGGACACATAGCAATCTTCCAACTAAAGTTTATTAGATTGGGACGCACGACTATATACGTAAGAAGAGCGAGAAAACCAGGAAGTAAAAATGAAAAAGTGGAACATAGAGAAGCGCTGATAAGTCACGCACGTGCACTAATACCGTCCCCCTTTCCATGACTATATAGCTAAAAACAAACACTCTTTATCAGAAGAGTGCAAGGAAGACATGCTTACGCATGAGTCCCAGACGTTTGATTTCCTCTGTCTCGATAATGCTCGTGCGTTCGTCCATATGTCCGTACATCCATGCATCCGTCCGCGCGTCCGCTTGTCAGCACTTCCGTGCGTCCATCAGTCCGTCCATTCATCTATCCATGCGTCCGTCCGTGCGTCCATCTGGCTGCTTCACCCCACTCGTTATCACTCACCTCGTGGATACACCGTGATTTTTTTGCAGAGCCTTTTGAGTGCTCGAGCATCTGGGTAACCATTTGAGCTTTTTGACGCTTTTCCAGCACCTGCTCTAGAGACCACCCTGATAGAGGCGCAGCTGGTCGTACCTCAGACTTGCAGACATACAACGTCACTAATGGAGGGAGGGGGTTGGTGCTGAAAGAGATTAAAAGACGCTGTTCCCGACGTGGTCCAAAGTAGGGCGGCCAAAATTGCGCCTCTTCATTTCCTCAGCCTCTCCTCTCTCTCTCTCTCTCTCTGCAGCCCTCATTCAGGGCACGCGCAAGTGGTTGCGTTTGCAGCTTGTGCGCTCATGGGTGTGCCTAATGTACGTACAATCTTATAAGTAGGCAAGAACATTTCGGAAGACACCGACAGCCTTTGAGAGAGGGTTGGTAGAGGATGTAGATGTCGCTACCGAAATGAAACAAATCTAGGAGCTTCGCGAAAGTCAGAAAAAATTTCCTTTTATACGAAAATTTGTTGGAGCCCAAGAAACTCAGAAGATCGACGGAAAAAACCTTAAGTGTGGCACCATTGTATGCGCCTCCGCTATTGTGACCAGAAGTCGGGAAAGCTGTGGAGCTCCCTCAGACTCCCTCACGAAACATGTTTGTCTGTGTCTCTGCTGTTGTAATCCGATTAAGCAGAATGGCGAAAATTCAACCTGTTCCAAAGCGACCAGCCATCTTGATCTGTTTTTGCATTGATATGGGCTAATTTTGTTAATCAAGAGACAAACACTACGCATTTTTTGGCGCAAATCAGCACGTGGTCATTCGGTAGTGTGTTGCTTTATTTTTTAAACGCATAGATATGAAAATATAAAGACCCGCAGTGCTTATTACGCGGGGCTGGCAATGCGACGCTATCACCTAAAAAAATGAATGCTTTTTATGTTTCACAAAATATAAATGGTACTGCTACATACCATATGCTGCATTTTATGCAAATGACTGCTAGATCGCGTCCATATATCAAGCAAGGCCTATTCGTCGAAACGTCAAATAAACGTATTATTCTCTCTCTCCTAAGACAAAATACTTTTGTATTTTGACAACATCTGCCAGTGAAATACGTTGATACGTAACCAATTTTTCAATATAATTCAAATATTAATTATATTGTTACGAGTAACTTCTTTCATAATCTATTTAGAACGCACAGAACTCGACGAGCAAGATGGCGCCAGTCCAGCATCAAACGAAAACTCACTTCGTCCTTCTCTTTCATGCAGCCGTGTTTAGTGGCTGTTATGTATCATAACCCCTGGTGGTAGAAGCGCCGTCCCGGTGCTAAATCTACGCAGATGATGTCGAAGGGGGTAATAGGGCTTTAGCCGAGCCACGTTAACGGTGTTTCTCGGAGCTGACGATGACTTTGTTGGATCGGTTTGAACAATCTCGTACGTGACGTCTGTCACTTGGCGAACGATACGGAATGGTCCAGTGTAGGGCGACAACAGTTTTTCAGACAGTCCCACACGCCGATTAGGTGACCAGAGGAGCAAGAGAGAACCCGGGAAAAAGTGCACGTCCCTATGGTGAGAATCGTAGAACGGTCGTCGGTGCGCCTGTGAGCACTGTAGACGGTTACGGGTGAGTTGGCGCGCGTGGTCGGTGCGGGCGATGGCTTCCCCGGCATATCCAGTGGCCGCAGGTAGCAAAGTGTTTATGGGTAGAGTTGGGTCCCGGCCGTATAGGAGATAGAATGGCGAATAGCCGGCAGTGTTGTCACGAGATGAATTGTAGGCGAATGTCACATACGGTAAATGAATGTCCCAATCCTGGTGGTCTGGCGCAACGTATTTGGCAAGCATATATGTCAGGGTCCTGTTGAGGCACTCCGTGCGGCCATATGACTGGGGATGGTACAAAGTAGTAAATTTGTGCTTGGTATGGCAAGACCTCCGGATTTCATGAACGACAGCTGATAAGAACGTGCAGCCACGGTCGGTGAGAAGTTGGCGGGGAGCACCGTGTACTAATACTATGTCGTACAGCAAAAAGTCCGCAACGTCGGTAGCGCAGCTGGTCGGAGTGCTCGTGTGATAGCGTACCGCGTCGCGTAGCCTGTGGCAACAGCAATCCATTTATTTCCGGCGGCGGAGAGTGAAAAAAGGCCCAACAGGTCGAGACCAACTCGAAAGAAAGGTTCGGTGGGAACGTCGATTGGCTGAAGGTAGCCGGCCGGGAGGGCAGACGGCGTTTTGCAACGCTGACAAGGCTCACAAGCGGCGACATAGCGTCGAACAAAGTGGGCAAGTCCAGGCCAAAAAAACGACGTCGTACCCGATCGTATGTGCTAGAAACGCCCAAATGGCCCATCATGGGAGCGTCATGAAGTTGATGCGGGACAGTGGAATGCAGCTGTGCTGGGATGACAGGAATTAAGTATGATCCGAAGTAATCAAGGTTACGGCGATATAGGACCCCGTCTTTCACCAAAAAACATTCGTAGGGACGGGTCACGAGGCGTTGACTCCAGTTTGTCAATGATGGCTCGTAAAGAAGCATCCCGACGTTGCTCTTCGCCAATGTTCAACAGCTGCAACACGGAAAAAACGTACGTGATAGCGTCAGTATCGGTTGCTTCGTCAACGGGGTAGCGGGATAAACATTCCGCATCCTGATGTAATCGCCCTGTTTTATACAATACAGAGAACGTGTATTCTTGAAGGCGTAGGACCCAACGAGCGAGACGTCCTGTGGGGTCCTTCAGGGAGGCTAGCCAGCAGAGCGCCTGATGATCCGTGACAACACGGAATGTGCGCCCGCACCGGTATGGATGAAACTTGGCGACTGCTCATACAAGGACGAGGCACTCGCGCTCCGTGATGGAATAGTTGCGCTAGGCTGGAGATAGCAGTCGACTTGCGTAGGCTATAACACGGTCGTGTCCCTGTTGTTGCTGCAATAGCACATCTCCTATGCCGTGTTCACTGGCGTCCGTGTGACCGTCGGTTGGGGCTAATGGATCAAAGTGAGCCAAGATTGGTGGCGTTGTAAGCAGTGTCGTAAGTTGGGAAAACGATGACGCTCGGACATGGCCCCAGATAAATGAGGCGTCTTTCTTCAAGAGGTCTGTGAGGGAGCGTGCAATGGTTGCAAAGTCCTTAACAAAGCGTCTGAAATATGAGCACAACCTTACAAAACTGCGGACTTCCTTTGTGGTCCTTGGAACGGGAAAGTTCGTGACTGCGCGAATTTTCTCTGGGTCTGGACGCACGCCTTGGGCATCGACAAGAGGACCGAGCACGGAAATTTGACGACGAGCAAAGTGGCATTTCTAGGCATTAAGCTGGAGTCCGGCTCGACGAAAAACGTCCAGAATAACTGACAAACGATCGAGATGCGAGTCGAATGTGGGCGAAAAGACAATAACATTGTCAAGGTAACACAAGCAGGTGGACCATTTCAACCCTTGGAGCAATTAGTCCATCATTCTTTTAAATGTTGCTGGCGCATTGCAGAGATCAAAGGGCATCAGGAGTGATGAATGCGGTCTCTTTCGGTCCATCTCGTCGACGGCTATCTGCCACTAGCTTGACCGAAGGTCAATAGCTGAAAAAATAAGTAGAACCGTACAGGCAGTCGAGGACGTCGTCGATGCGAGGTAAAGGATAAACGTCTTTTTTTGTAAATTTGTTGAAGTGACGGTAATCGACACAAAAGCATCATGTTCCATCCTTATTTTTAACAAGGACGACTGGAGAACCCCAGGGGCTGCATAGGCTCGATGATGTTTTTCGCAAGCATTTTGCCGACTTCACGTTGTAACATATGACGCTCCGACGCAGAGACATGGTAGGGGCGTCGGCGAATGAGAGTTGCATGGCCAGTATTTATGCGATGGGTGACAATGGTCGTTTGGCTTAAAGAGTTGCTGGCAAAGTCGGAAATGCTACGATAGCCCCCAAGAACGTGGCAAAGTGCTGCAGCTTGCTCAGACGTGAGATCCAATGACACCATTCGCTCGATGTCGGCGCCCCAAGAGCGTGATGAAGTGGAACCACTGACCGAGCTGCAGCAATCGTCAACTCTCAAGGGCTCGACATGGTCAACTTGGAGAGCGGTAGTTTTGGCCAGAGATATATCCTGTGGTAGAACTTTGGTGGTGAGTGAGAAGTTTCCCAGTGGAAAGAAGGTGCGGTTTCTCGTAATCGTCAGAATCATATGCGGCACAGCAACCACATGCGTAAGCATCACAGCAGGAATCGGGGCCACCAAGTAATCCCCATCAGGTGCTGGCGGCGTAGAGGATAAGTCTACATGTGTGACAGAGTTAGACGGGAGGCACGTGAAATCAATGCAGCAGAGGCTGGTTTGCGGTGTGGTCGGGTGGAAAAGAGAGGTAAATCGAGATGGAGAGAGTCAGCTGAACAATCTATGAGGGCAGAGTGCGTGGCTAGAAAATCCATACCGAGAATGAGTTCATGAGGGCAATTTTCAATAACGGGAAAAAGAATGACAGTGTTTCTCTCCCAAATAGACACTCACGCAGAGCACATGCCAAGAATTGCGGCAGTTCCTCCATCGGCGACTCGTGCAGCATGGTTGAGGGCGGGCGTGACAACTTTTTCAAGTCGGCGGCGAAGGTTAGCACTCATAATGGATACAGACGCGCCAGTATCTATCAATGCACTGACACGAACATTGTCGACAGTAACGTCCAAAAGGTTCCGGTTCGTCATTAACGTTAATCGAGGATCTCTTACGAAAGTCGTCAACGCAGCTCCACCCCCAGAAGTTGCACGGGCTAGTTTTCCGGTCGGAGGTGCTGCGAATAGGTCGGGGAGGCAGCACGGCGTTGTGGGGGTGACCGGAACTGACGATGAGCAGGGATGGTGACCGGTCGTAGCGAGGTCTGCTCAGAGGTGCTGCAAGAGCTGAAAATGTGGTCGGCGTAGATGGAGAAAGTGATGGGGACGACTAATGGACAGAAGTGGCGTGATACTGAGGTCCATAATGGGACGGTGGAGCCCAGCGGCTGCGGCAGTGACGTGCGATATGACTAACGCGTCGACAGTTAAAACATATGGGCCTGTCATCAAGACTACGCCATTCGTACGGATTGCGTTGTATGCGAGGAGCAGAAGGGGGACGATAAGAAGGCTTAGCAGAGTATACGGCAGGAACAGGATGTAGGCCACATTCTATAGCTCTTTACGAACGACGGCTTGTATCAAAGAGATCGTGGTCGGGGAAGGCGCAGGCGTCGGTGATGGCGTGGCGACCGGTTGTGCTGCCTCGACCTCTCGACGAATGATGCGTGTGAGGTTGTCACATCGAGGGGCCTGGTGGAAGGCGTCGTCACACGAAGAAGTGGCCGCTGTGTTCGGAAGGCACACGATGCTTTGGGCTACGTGGCGGGCTTTAGCTTGTTCGAGACGTCGGCAATCTTTAACGATGGTGTCGATGCTCGAGACATTGTTAAAAACCAGCAAGTTGAAAGCTTTGTCGGCAATTCCTTTCAAGACGTGGTTAACCTTTTCGTCATCCGACATGCACTGGTCGGCCTTGGAACAAAGGGCCAAGACGTCAAGAATGTAGTAGACGTATAAGATTCGGTAGAAGACTGGGCCCATGTGGCAAGAGTCTTCTTCGCAGCGAGCTGACGACCAGATAAATCGCCAAAAAGGTCACGTATCTTTCCTTTGAAGAGATCCCAGCTCGTTATGTCGGCTTCGTGGTTTTCAAACCATGTTCGGGGAGTGCCGACCAGGTAGAAAAAAAGCACGTTGGCAAGCATGAGCGTGAGATCTCAGCGGTGAGTAGCACTGACGCGCTTGTACCGGTTTAGTCAAGTGTCAAGATAGATCGTACCATCACCGGAGAAAGTGCCGGGATCCAGGAGGTGCGGAAGTGTGACGTAAGTGGTGGCTTGGAGAGATGAGGGTGGCGTAGAAGAAGTACCAGCAGTCGAAGCAGTCGAAAGGTCGCTGATGGTGCGACCACTGCGTGTCTCCATCGAGGTCTGGGCGTCATCCACCTCCACCAATAATGTTACGAGTAACTTCTTTAATAATCTATTAAGAACGCACAGAACTCGACGAGCAAAATGGCGCCAGTCCAGCATCAAACGAAAACTTACTTCGTCCTTCTCTCTCATCCAGCCGTGTTTAGCGGCTGTTGTGTATCAATATCATGCGTACTGCCCTTAGCGTACCTTAGCAAGCACTTCCTTTGTAAAAGTCCAATTCCTGCTCTAGCATGTGTACCAACGTTCCGATAGACTGTAAGTGGCCCTTTACATGACACTGCAGCTAGCATACCTGGCAAGCATCTGATACGCGTGCTACTACTAACTTTACACATATATATCGATCCACCTCATTACAATTGGATCACAGCAACACAATTAGGTATAGGCTGCTCCTCGTCGCATCCTTCACATGAAATCAATAATCATTAGAAGGAATCGAAATCGAATAACCATCTGTCGTCACTGCGGCAGTTCATTTCTGCATGGAGAACACTGAGTCGTGGCACCAGTGGCTGAAGGCTGTGCGCACAATACTTGCATTGAATGATCGGTACCCTTTGGGCCATGCAAGAGCCGGTAAAATTCAGTCATTGCATTAGCGTATTACAGCACCATGTCAACTACGAATTGGGCTGCACAGTTAACATACCTTGTGATCTCGCATTTGACGGAGCGGGGAACACACTAGAATTTAGCGTGTTCGTGTTCTTACAATATTTTTTTCAAAGTAACGCCTATGACGTGCCCCACTAGTTCCGTTTTCGTCATCGATGAGACACTGCAACAGCCTGTGAGGGTGCTTGAAAGAAAATACTGATTTCCTTCTTGATGGAGTGTGGAACGTTAGAATTTCTGTTTACAGGTACAAACAGTTCCTGTTGTGCATTTGAATGTATATTAGGATATATTAGCAACGCCTTGAGAGCAAAAAATGTAACATATTAATGTATTCGTTGTAGGCAAGCTTCCTTGAGAAATAAAATTCTCTTGAGCACAGCGGGACAACACATTGTAAAATTCGGCGTGTTCGAGTTCTTTCAATGTTTTCTGGAAGGTGACGCTTTTGACGTGTCCCACTTGTTCAGTTTTCGTCATCGATGTGACACCGTGGCAGCCTAAGAGGTTGCTTGAAAGAACAGTCTTTACGAATTCGCTCTGTGGGGCTTTTAAGACAAGAGTCGTGCAATGTTACTTACGAAGCACGTTAAACTTGTTGAGGAGTAGTCCTCTATTTTATATTTCCTTGTCTGCAGAAACAGCATTTGCAGAGGTGCTCGTTGGAGTTTGTGACGTTGGATGATTCGCTTGAATGCGAGCTGTTCTTTTCGCCTTTCTTTTTTTAGGAGTGAAGTTCGTTAAGGCGTGGGCTGAGCGCCCAGTCGTAATTGTATATAGCCACCTCTCGTTAGTTCTTGAACTGGCCGTAGAGGGCGGTGCTTGTACATATAACGAAATGAATGCACGCTAAAAATGCAAATGGCACTATACTAGAAGACATTACTTGTAGTATGATAAATATTTAAAATCACAGCATATCCTAGGAGTGAATGTTGAGGAGTGGGGCGAAGCGTGCATCATTCCGTCCGTACTTCCGGCCGTCCATTCGTTCTTGCTTCCGTCCATCCGTTCGTGCCTCCATCCGTCTGTCCAAGTGTCCATTCGTTCGTCTGTCCCTCGTGCGTCTATTGGTGCGTTCATCCGTCCATCAGCCTATGCGTCCGTCTCTGTGTTCATCCATGCGTCAGTCCGTCCGTGCGTCCATCCCTGCATTCGTTCATGCGTCCATTTGTCCATTGGTCCATTCATGCGTCCGTTCATTAACGCATCCGTCCATGCATACATTCATCCGTCCATCCATCCGTCCATCCGTCCGACCATGCGTCCGTCCATGCGTCCATCTAATCACCTGTGCGTCTGTCCACTCGTGCATCTGTCAATGCGTCCGTCCGTCCGCATTCTCGTGCGTCTGATCCTGCGTCCGCCCCTGCATCCGTCCATCCGTCCGTGCGTCCTTCCGTCTGTGTGTCAAACAGATAGGCAGGCAGACGATGGACGGACGCCGCCAGCGGATGATTCACGGTTTGCCAATAAAATGTATGATACGCGCAAGGTGGCAGCAGCTCACTCTCGAAGACCAGAACCCCGATGTGCGATTTCACTAGAAAATAGAAATGACGTCACATGAAGACATTTGCGATCACGTGTTCGTTGGTGGCACCGTACGCTAGGGGGCGCGGTTTAGTAAATTTAAAGCCATTGTTGCGTGCGCGCGTGTTCTGAAAGTTGGCGGACGGTCAAGGCTGCAGAGCGGTGTGCACGCAAACGCGGTGGCGCCTCGCACTCGAAGACGGAGCCCCGATGTGCAAGCGCGCGAGGCAGAAACATGCCGTGAAGCTGCGCGGCAGCGCCGACAAGATGCCGGCGTTCGAGAACAGGAGGCCGAAGTGGCGTAGCAGCGGCACGGCGTGCGGACCCAGCTTGGCTCCACTCTCCATCATTCAGCCCGTGGATATGCCGCCATTTAGGGGCGAAGCTCCTTATAGCGGCATCCGTTGGTCCCTCGTAGTAGTCGTAGTCATAGTATGTAACCAGTCTTACGTTTTGACCTGCAAGGTGGTACCGGTGGGAGACTTCTCCTGTGTGTTGTTGAACAATAAAGAATTCGCAGCGTGCGCGTTAACTATGAGCCGAATTCTGCTGTCTCTCATTCCCCATTAGCAGCCATTGGCATGTACATTGAGCACTATCTGACAAGAAAGGGAGCACACCTCCACTGTGCGTGCTCGTGCTTCACGTATCGTGCCGCATGCTTGCGTCTCGTGCCAAATATTTGCTCCCCCTTTATCTCGCCTCGCAAGACTGACGCAGGCAGCATCTGCTAGTAAAAACCGACTGCTCAAGCTGCACAGCCGTTCACTGGCCACCCCGTATATAGGCACTGGATGGCACATCCGCGTCCCACCACTCGTTGAAGGCAACGCTTTTGATTCATTTATAAATAGGAATAATAACTACGAAATACCATTAAGCACTCCCTAACTATATCCAGTTACGCAACATTTCCGCGACACACCCCTCTCCCACTTTGCGATGCATTTACTCCCGGGGGAAAGTGTGGATGGCTCTTTAAAATGCGAAGCATTTTTTAGCAAACTTAGGCGACTTTGAGCGTATCTATCTATCTATCTATCTATCTATCTGTCTGTCTGTCTGCCTGTCTGTCTATCTATCTATCTATCTCTGTATCTATCTATCTATCCACTTACCACTTTCAGCTGTCCTGACAATGTTGATGATCGTACTGATACCAAAATTGGTATGGCATAACATCCACCTATCACTTTTAGCTTTCCTGGCCGTGTTGATAATCTTACTGATGCCGAAATTGGTATGACATAACATGACCGTATGAAAAACATAATTGACTAGTCATAACATGGAAATCATGACTTGTATGTCATGAATGTCATGCGTTACACTTCATAGTCTTGCTGATCTTGCGGTATTTTCGTTCACATGGCATTGTGCAAACTTGATATCGTATGACATGACTGCATGGCGAATATAAGTGACAGGCCCCAACGTCGAAATCATGATATCTATGTAAAGATCTTTATGTGGCTAGTCATGACTACATGCCATGCTCGTGGTTGTTTCGCTAGCTTCACATGTACCAAATTAGGTATCACGGGACGTGAATGGATGATGAAGGTGCATGACTGGTGCACAGATTAGAATCATGAGATGCGTGTCCTGTAAGAACATGACTACAACCCACGCTCATGATGCGCTCGTGGCCGTTTGACTAGCTTTACATATACCAAATTTGGTGTTACGTGTGGTCAATGGATGCCGAATGTACATGACTGGTGAAAACATGATAATCCTGACATGAGTGTCATGTAAGAACACGACAACATACAACGCTGATGATGCGCTTGTGGCCGTTTCGCTAGCTCCACGTATACAAAGTTTAGTATTTAGTCATGTGAATGGACGACCAAGGTAAATGACACGTCTTAACATGACAATCCTGATATGCGTGCACGTAAAACATGACAACACGCTACGCTTGTAGCGTGCTCGTGGCCGTTTTGCTAGCTCCAGTTATAGCAAATTTGGTATCGATTGCGTGAAAAGACGATAAAAGTAAATGACAAATCCAAACGTGATAATCGGGACATGCGTGTGACGTAAAACATGAGTACATGCTTAGCTCATAGTGTGCTCGCAGCCGTTTCGCTAGCTCCACATATGACGTCACGTGATACCAACTTTGGTATCACGTGAGCTGAATAGAAGACGAAGGTAAATGACACATTCAAATATGATAATCGTGCCGTGGGAGTCATTTACAACATAATTTAGGTCCGCCTCGTAACGTTATGCAGATATTAAAGTGACATATATCAACTTTCCTCATTCGTGATTCGCATATCATCGATTCCCACAGGACGTGGGGTCTGCCAATTTGTTTTTTCTGCGCTGCCTCCAGCGAGGTTGTTGATTGTCTTCGGTGCATCCTCAGCTGCTTCGAACTCGCTGTGGTATCCGATCTTTCAGCGCCGTATTTCTCCTGTTCCCAAAGATGGGCCGGAAGATATATCAGATCCGCTGTCGGATAAGCGCCTGCTGGTGGGAGTCGTGACCGCTTTTACTTCCGGTCGCGCTTGATATGCTAGAGCTGCTCACGTCGAATACGAACGATGTACTCTGCTTTGATGTAGCGTTGAGGGGTTGACGGCTGCTCGACAAGAATACAGGAGGACAGCTGTGAATTGTAATGACGTAGCGGCTGCACCTATAGTTGGCGGCCTTTCTTCAGCAACACTGCCCCTACTTGCTCATAAGGGCTTCTTTCAGCTCAATTTGCTGTCACTTATAAACTGCAGAGTATTCCTCATTCAAGCCCGTTCCTTGCAAGGTTGGACGTTGGGCCAGCTGTGCACTCGTGTGATTTCGTCGACTGTTGCTGGCACTGCTTTCCCTGTTCGTCGTGGAGCCCTTGCCATCACTCGACGAATCATCGACGTGAATCTTGTCCGTGAGAAGACAGCACCTACAATACTGTTTCACGTAAGCCTTGTATAGTACTCCGCGATGGGACGAAGTGTTTTTGTTCTGCACAGCTTTCTTGTATACCTCAGCTGCTTAACGGCTGGAGGGGTGTCCAACATGTAACCAGCAGTGCTTTGGCTTCAGCTTTCAACACCGGGAGAGCGCAAAGCCACGCAGTCAGATGTCCAGATGCTCTCAGGGCTCGTGCACTGGAATGATGACATCAGACAACACTGCCTCACACAAACGACACCTAAAGAAACTTTGCCAAGGCCTGGAAGCTCTTCAGCATTTGTCACAAACGTCATCCGTTGTGGGCCGGATTTCAGGGGCGAAGCTCCTTACGCCGTAGGTCGTATGTCTCGTGTCATAGTAGTCGTCGTATGGCCGGTTGCATTCCATGTCAAGAAAAGCGGTGTCACAGCATATCCACAGAGTGAATGATGATGAGTGGGGCGATGTGTCCATCAGTCCGTCCGTGCTCTCATGCGTCCATGCGTCCATCCATGTATCGGCCTGCCTGTCCGCCCGTCCTTCCGTCCGTGCGTTGTCTGCCCATCCATTCGTTCATGCGTTCGTCCGTGCTTACCTCTGTCGGTCCCTCCGTCCGCTTCGCCCCACTCGTCTTCATTCACCTCGTGGATATGCTATGGTTTTTTTTTGCAGAGCCTTTCGACCGCTCGAAAATGTCGGCAGCCACATGAACTTTTTGACTCTGTTCCAGCCCCTGTTCTAGAAACCACTATATTAGAGGCGCAGCTGGTCGCACCTCAGACTCGCAGACACATCGCGCCACTTATAGGGGGGGGAAGCATTGAGGCTGAAAGAGATGAAAAGCCGCCATGGTACCAATTACGGCTGCCGGAGTTTCGCTTTTTACTTCCTTCAACCTTTCTCTCTCTGTCTCTCTCTAGGCAGCCCTCATTCAGTGCACGCGCGAGTGGATGCGGTCGCATCTTGTGCGCACAATGAGTAGACGCTGCTTGTACAGCACAGGAAGTTGCAGCAGATGCCCACAACCCTACGCTACCTCATACCCTGATTCATCGCCTCCCCTCAGGCTCTACAGCTGAGGAGGCAGAGGGGACCACCATCACCTTCGCCCTTGCAAAATCTGATGCACAGTACGGCTTCACTGATACAAAAACAGCCCTGTAAAAGTATGCCAGGGTCAGGATACACCCCTCTGCCTGGCAGTTGTCGAGGTGGACTCGCTCGCTAGATTTCGTGCCGAGTGGTTGAGCCACCGCAATCTCCGACGATAGCGTAGCTCTGGCCGTGTGGGCACCCTATACGTCATTTTCTGACGCCGACTAGAGCTCTCGCTGAGTGGTGCCCCGTCCTCGGACTCCTGCGACCATGTCCATCCCTCCTATCTCCTCTTTACTTCCGTCGCTCGACGCGCGTTTGTTTGAATCTAGATGAGGAACATCCATCTTTGACGCAGTAGAATTCTCTTGATTTTAAAACTTCTGCCACCCACTCAATAAAATATTGTGGGAAATTCAATCTCTTTAGCGTATTCAACAATATGAAGTGCTCCACACTGTCATACGCCTTGGCTATCTCAAGCGTTACTAAAGCAGCGTATTGTCTTCTTTTTCGCGCGAGCTGTATTCGGCTCTCTAAATCAGCATGGGCACACCAAATTGAGAAACCACTACGAAAGCCGATTTGCTTCGGTTTTATTACTAAATTGTCTGCCATCCAGATACTTACTCGGCTATGTAGGACCCTCTCTACTAGTTTGACCATGTTAGATGTTAGAGAGATTGGTCTGATATTATCGACCGTTATTCCTACAGCCGGATTTTTTAGTATAGGAATCACCTTTGCCATCCTCCAACTCTGCGGCACCCATGATTTTTAAGGAGTAGTTTACAACGCTGGTGACGTCACTAGGCGAAAAATTGAACAGAATTTTAATCATGGGTACTGTGATTCCATCTGGGCCAGGAGACGCACAGGGTAGATGTTTAATCACTTTGGATACTTCAGTCTGTGTCACTTCGTCAAAGTCCGATTTTGTCGTAGACTGGTGCCAGTTGTTTGGCCCTACTGAAGTAAATCCGCTTTCCAGACCTTTACCTATTGCCTCTAAGATAGTGGTCATTTCTTGCACCGACAGATTATCACAAGCTGCATTAAATGGTGATGGCAAGATTTTCTGAGCTCTCATATATCAGAACAGTAATTCCATATGTTAAGGCTTCGACAGGTATTCATAATGTCTTCTGTCACATTCTTGTTTAGCTTGAGCTACCGTTCTCTTAAAGCCCGCTGCAATGAATTTATAATCGGTCCAGTTTTGGGGGGATTGATTATGTGAGAGCTGCTTCCAAGCTGCCTGACGTCGTCGGTGCTCTCTTGTTCATTCATCATTCCACCAACGGCTATATGCCCTTTTTGTGGATTCAACAGTAAATTCGGCTCTTTTGTAGGATATTTAAATGACTGCGTTTATCTTCAGTGCTTTTGTATCATCGCTCTCTTCCGAGTGAAAAGCCAATGCTGATTTCAGATCATTCTTAAATTTAGTGTAATTTACAAATACTCTTACATTTGAACAAGATGGAATTATCGGGCAAAAAATTTCAAAACTTATCGGTAAGTGGTCACTGTTGGTGCCACAGTCCAGCGCTTTCCAAGAAAAAGTAGTAATGGCCGAACTGACAAAACCTAAATCTAAGGCCGACATGGAGTGATTACCAATAAATGTGGGGGTTCTGACGTTAAGGCATGTCAGGCCATTAGCCATTGTCCACTCCCACAAGCGTTTCCATACAGATCAGTTCTAAAACCCCAACTCGTGTGGTGGGAATTAAAGTCTCCAACTAAAACTTTGTCTTTGCACCACGACTTTGTAGCTAGATCCAAACTTCGTGTGTCTTGAACTCCATCAGGAAAATACATATTAACTAAAGTGAAAGGAGCGCAGTAGGGTAATGTAATGTCTACTGCCAAACTTTCGCATTCTGGTGACATATGTTTGTACGAGCATTTGACTTTCATACTAATTCTATTATTAATAAAGAAAGCTAAATCCTCACCTCTCAATGGAAGGTCTAGTCGAAAAGACCGGAAGTTATTTAACTGGAACAATTTATGTACAGATAGCCATGTCTCTTGTAATGCTATATTATAAGGAGCAAATTTAGAAGTCGAGTATACCAAATCCGTAGATGCAGAATAAATTGATCGGCAATTCCAATGGAGAATTTTAAGTGACCCTATGGTTTGGAAAAAGCTGCTTCCGCTATAGCTTTCTCTAGAATGCTTTCTTTCAAGAAATCTCCCTTTCGAAGGCTCTCCTTTTCCTTCAGATACTTTTTGTTCTTTGTTTGTTTCGGTGAGTTAGTTTGCCTTGACACAGGGGATCTACATCACTTCAGGGACCTAGGGTCCAAATTCATTTCGTCAGAATCTAATGTATATGCAGCTCTGTCCTCACTTAGACTCTGTATATCTACTGCAGAGGGTGCTGCAGACGGAGAATACGATGGTGCGGTTTTCAAATTCCTCATTTTGGCTGTGGACGCCTATTGATGAGGCTCCTGCAGACGGATAATACGATGGCGCAGTTTCAGATTCACCGTCAGCTATTAGTCGTGAACTCTCAACATGTTGGGATACTAGGCCTAGCTGACTCTCACGTTGTACCAAATATGCGAGTCATCTGGTTAGCCAAAATTTGAGATAGAGAATCGCAAAGGTTAGAAGCCAGTCGTTCCATGGCTTTTTCTAGAGCCTTTTCTACGACCTCCGCGATATTCAGGGAAATCGACCCATTTATTTCCGAGAGATGTCGTGCTGCAACATGGGCATACCCCTGAGTTCTAGCCTGTATTTCCGCTATGGCTTCTCGTTGAGAACAGCGCCTACGCCTTATAATTTCATGAATTTGCATTTATCGAGCCTTAGCTGAGCAATCAGGACTATCTGCACAGTGTTGTTCGTTGCAGAGACAACATTTCTCTTCTTTAGCTTTGCAATCATTTGTTTTGTGGTTGTCACCACACACCAGGCATCTCAGTTCTGACTTGCATCCTTTAATAGTGTGACCGTATCGCCAGCACTTCGTACACTGAAGTGGTCGCGGTGATAGCAGTTCTACTCTGTATATTAGTGGCCATGCCTTGATTTCACTTGGGAGATTCGCTCCAGCAAAGGTTACAATTACCGACTCAGTCGGCATCTTCTGCTTTTCTACCAGTCGTGCACACCTATAAACGGAGATAGCCCCAGTCCACGGCAAACATCTCTTATACCTCAGACGGGGTCAGGTTAACATCGACACCGCGAACAATACCTTTCACACATGCAGATGTGGGCGAATAAAGGCGCTCACCGGATTGGTCGCGAAACTCGAGCACTTCAAAAGGTCTTAGACACAGAGCTGATCAGATGAAAAACATAGAATACCACTTCTGCCGTACTAGCAGACCCTTGTGATGCTGTGAAAGGGAGACGTTGCAGCTCTAAGCTCCGCCTATTTCGTTCTTATTTTCACTATTAGGGGCTCCTCCATGCTCCCTTATGGTTCCTTTTCGTTTCCGGTATAAGGTATTAAAAATCCACAAATTATTGCGTTCTATGAATTCTACTAGTAGCTCCCCTCTGGCATTTCTAGTACCGATGCCATAATCTTCTACTGCCTGGTTTCCAGTCAGCTTATTCCCTACCTTTGCATTGAAGTCTCCCATCAGTATGGTATACAGTGTTTTTACCTTACTCATTGCCGATTCCACGTCTTCATAGAAGCCTTCAAAGGACGCATCATCATGGCTGGATGTAGGCACGTAAGCCTTTACCACCTTCATCTTGTATTTTTTATTAAGTTTAATTACAATACCTACCACTCTTTCTATAATGCTTTAGTATTCCTCTATGTTTACAGCTATGTTTCTGTGAATAAGAAACCCCACTCCTAGTTTTTTTCCGTCAGCCAAGCCCTGATAGCAAAGAACGTGCCCATTCTGTAGCACCGTATAGGCCTCATCTGTCCTCTTAACCTCACTGAGCCCTATCATATCCCATTTACCACCCTCTAGCTCCTCGAATAGTGCAGCTAGTCTTGCCTAACTAGATAAGGTTCTAGCGTTAAACGTTGCCAAGCTCAGGGTCTAATGGCGGCCTGTCCGGATCCAGCTATTCTTAGCACTCTCTGCTGCGTTGTAGATCTGACCACCACCGTGGTGAATCGCTTCGCAGCCGCTGGGGATTGAGGGCCGTGAGTTAACTGACGTATGCATGTGGGAGGTAGTGGCCAGATACTGCACCAGGGTGGCCAATCCTTCTCTGGTGAGAGAGTGCGTTACCGGCGGTGGTCACCGGTGAGGCTGCACCCCAGGCCTCTTAGTGCAGTTCCGTCACCACGCGGATTTTTTTTTTCTCCGGTTGGGAACTTCGCGGCATCGCAATTCAAGCCACGGACCTCTTGCATGCGAGAGGGATGATTTAACCACTACGCCATCGCCGCATCTTGGTTGGTTGTTTGGCTGGCTGACCCTTATTAACCCTTGCGCAACCCTTAGAGTTTAGGAAACTGTATGTCGCAACCCCCCACTGGCATAAGCTGAAGTGGTGGCGAGCGGACCCTTGCTTCCGCGTGAGGTCCTTAGATAAACTTTTGCAGGGTGGTGAAACTCAATGGTCTCAGTGCCACCCTCCTCGCTCTCTCGCGTCTTCCTCTTTTTCTGGGTCATTCGTGTCTGTAATTGATGCATTCTTTGCACGTGACGTTGTAGGTGGCTCGTGGTGGTGTTTATGAAAAAGTGTCTATGGTGTTTACAGAAAAGGCTCAAAACAAGCGCGCATGCGCATAGGGCTTTGGTCGAGTTCTCGCCATGACGAAAGACCAAATCGTAGCCAAGACAAATTCTAGAGAGAAATCGTTCCAGTTAGCGCGAACTCAAAAGGATCTCTTCACGGTGCATGTTCCACGCCACATCTAGTTCAACAGTCCTCGATTACAGTAAAATAAACTCTTATTCGACTGTTCATTCGGAGCGCTCTAGAGCGCTCTTACGAGCGGCATTATGTTTGGTTGATTGAAAGAGAGCGGGTGCCTCGCTTTCGGTTGGTTTTTTTCGATGCCTCTCTTCTTTTGTCGAGAACTCTGAGCAACTCCCAGTCCTTTTGATGGAGCAGTGCAAAACCGTCAGGTCAGGTGATCACAAGCAGCGTGGCGATCGTGGTGGCATCATATCAAGAGACCACGTCGTCTGGCACCTGCGTAGTTTTGTCGGTGTGATCCATCATGGCGAATCTACCACGTAATGTACGCACACAACAAAACCCTCTTCAGATCTGGAGTCGGAACTGCCGCAGTTTTCATTAGCGTGTGGCAGCTCAACGCCAGTTTATACAAATAACACCTGTTAAACCTACATCATATTTCTGCAGAAAACAGGTGCAAATCCAGCCATGCTACGGGGTAATATACCTTATCCAGTTAAGACTTTCCAAAAATCACGATGCTGGTGGCTAGGGATATTTATTCCCATGTGTATTACATGACATGATGTTCAACTTCTCACCAAATTATTGAGATTTATGCGCATAAGCATAACAAGGCCAAGACGTTTATTAAAACGTGTACAGCCATCCCAAATAGAAGGGCACAGATTTCGAAGCTCTGGTTGCGGAGGCTGTCTATTCTTTTTTTGCGCAGGCAGGACCTTTCGTTTTCCTGTAAGTGGTGATTTCAACGCACCTCACCAAAGCTAAGATATAAGCACGGCTTTCAAAAAGTGAGCCTCTTAGAAAAAGATATTGAGCATCACATTCCTCACAATACCTGCGTGGTTGGGAACCAGTGTACACGTCGATACTTCTGATCTACGTGAACGCATGTGATGCCAACTAGACTAATGTCGTTGAAATCTTAGGCCCGACCATTACATCATTAGTGTGCACATAGACCATCCGAACGTGCGTCATACTATCGGCCAGGGACGATAATAGACTGGGTCTTTATACTAGAAAAATACCTCTATCACCGA
>WOVY01007396.1:0-35370 GCA_013436015.1 Rhipicephalus annulatus
AAAATATGCATTACAAAGCAATGTATGAAAGAATAAAACGGATAAAACCATTACAGAAATCACCCAACATTCATTTACAAACACAATCCACATCCAATTTAACATTTCAGTTTTAGACAATACGCAGATTATCAGTTGTTAGTTTCCATTTGTTCATCACACTTGGAAGGCGGTAACGTAATGTTTATCCCTCTCCCTCTCTGCTCTCTATCTTTCTCTCTCCCCCCACCCCCTCCCATGCGCAGGTGCAAACCGGCTGCCTATAGGCTGGTTAACCTCCCTCGCATTCTTTTTCCTCCCCCATTTTCCTTCCTTCATTTTTTAGCGACCTTCGGCGACTTTCAGCGTATCTATCTATCTAGCCGCCTACGACTTTTAGCTCTCCTGGCCGTTTCGATAATGGTATCAATACCAAAGTTGGTATGGCTTCAATGACTGTATGAAAAACATATTTGACTGGTCATAACATGAAAATCATGACATGTATGTCATGAACTCATGATTTACATTTCATGGTCTTGTAGCACTTGCGGTGGTTTCGTTCACATGACATGTTGAAAACTGGTATCGTATAGTATGATTGCATGGCGAACACAAGCGACATACTTAACATGAATCATAGGACACGCGTGTCATGTAACAACATACTACAAACTGCCACGCTCTTGGTGTGCTCGCGGCCTTTCGGAAGCGTCACATATACCAATTTGGCATTACGAGACGTGAATGGATGAAAGGATATGATACTGGTGAAAGAATGATAAACATGACATGTATGTCATGTACCAACATGACCACATGCTACACTCACGATGCGCTCTCGCGGCTGTTTCGCTAGCTTCACATGTACCAACTCGGTATTACGCGACGCGAAGGACAACATAGGTAAATGACACATCCAAACATGACAATCACGACATGCGTGTCATGTAACAGCATGACTACATGCCACACTGATGAAGCGCTCGCGGCCGTTTCGCTAGCTTCACATATGCCAAGTTTGGTATTACGTGAAGCCAATGGATGACGAAGATATGTGACTGGTGCAAACATGATAATCATGACATGCGTGTCATGTGACTACATGCATAGCATGACTACATGCCTAAGTCAAGGCGACAATACATTTTGACGTGACGCGGTGCGCGTGCTCTCCGGCATTTATTTCGTCGCGTCACGCTGGCGTTGCCACGCCAGGCGCCGGTCCTGCCATATA
This sequence comes from Rhipicephalus annulatus, assembly GCA_013436015.1. Taxonomy (NCBI): domain Eukaryota; kingdom Metazoa; phylum Arthropoda; class Arachnida; order Ixodida; family Ixodidae; genus Rhipicephalus; species Rhipicephalus annulatus. The sequence continues at coordinate 1,217 of WOVY01007396.1, forward strand.
CTCGCAGGCGCGCCTCGTTGCTTTGACGCATGCGCGTTTCCAGCCGTTTGGCGTCCCTCCATAATGAAAAGAGGGAGACGCAGTGTTGCTTGGTAACGCATCGGCACTAAATGCCAGCAATTCGCATTTCACGCCAGTTGCCGTCGGGCGGCGCCGACGCACGATAGCCGCGCCTGGCATCAGACTATACAGTGCTCGCGTTTTCTACGAAGCGTCGCTGTGCCCAGTGTGCTCGAGCGTGAACGCTACATGGGAGTATACTGAGCCCTTCATGATGCGCTCGCGGGCCATTTTTGCTAGCTTCACATATAACAAATTTGGTGTTACGTGACGTCAATGAATGACGAAAGTATAATGACAGTGCAAGCATGATAATTCTGACACGCGTGTCGTGTAAGAACATGATAACATACCACGCTCACAGCGTGTTCGCGGTCGTTTCGCTAGCTTCACATATACTAAATTTGGTATCACGCGACGTGAACAGATAACGAAGGTAACGACAACATCCAAACAAGATAATCATGACACGGAAGTCATGTACGGCATCATTTACTCCCACCTCGTAACGTTGTGCTGATTTTTAAAGAGACATATCAACATTTCTCATTCGTGCATGCTTCGCATATCATCGATTCCCACTGTACGTGGGATATGCCAATTTTTATTGTAATGAAATGAATCATGTAGCCAAACCCCTCCCGTGTGCCCATTTCATCGGTAAGAACATGAGTGAATAAACATCCAGGCACCAATAGAAAGAGAATACAAAAAAAAGAATGTTCAGTAGCAAATGCGCAGTATAAACCAGAACCGAAATATGATGAGACGGAGAGCAGCCAGCATAAGGCCTTATATGTAGTGAGCGAGTCCAAAATGGAAGCACTGGGTCACTGCTGCATGCTGTGGTTATCTCTCTGCCGAAAGAGTGTCAGAATCCTGCCACGTATCCGACTCGGACACGATTTTGACTCCTCCGCACTTGTCCACACACCGCCACTTTGGCAAGAAAAACCTGCTCCCGCCGTAATGATTATCCCTCCGTCAAGCCGACTACTGAGAAAAAAAAAGGGGGGGGGGTAGACTTTTGCAAACAGAAAAAATGTTCATTCTCTTTCGTTGGGAGCTCGGTTAAAACTTCTGACCATGGTTGGCGTCATCACTACCCCCTTTCCCCAGCGTGTCGTTTGTGTTTGTGGGAATGTGGTTTGAGGAAGGCGTTCGCCGAATCTTCATTGTGCGGACGACGACGCCAGAGGACCATGCTGCTCCGCTGTCCGCCTACCTTGAGACGAACCCTTGCTCGCGTTCAACGAGATAACAAAAAAAAAAACGTCTGTCGGTGAAATGGGTATTTTTCCTCCTACACCCTGGCTTGAGTATATAGGGTGCCGGGTAATCACCATTGCACTATTACAAGCCCATGCTTATAGTAAGATTGGATGTGATATGAATTCCTAAGTATTGTATGAGGTTACTTGATCTCAAGGTAAATTATTTAGTAGTATACCCGAGAAGAGGTAGGTGACCTAAATATATGCTTAACTTTACTTAAGTTAATATTTAGTTCCATTAGCCACAAGCTGCACCAGTTAGATATTTATTTAAATCAGAGTGTAGACGATTACAATATTCGTTTAATGTAACTGCTTTAAAGGTATCGCAATCATCAGCAAAAAGGTGGATATTAGAAGCTACTTGAGAAGGCAGGTCAATAATATATATTAGAAACAACAAAACACCAATTACCAACTTTTGGGGCACTCCTGAGATAACATGGCACATTTATGAACTGTAGCCGTAAGCAGTAACGTACTGTTAGTGATTAGCAAGACAGCATCCGACCTATTTTAATAGGTTAATGTCAAGATTTAAGTTCCGTAACTTGTGGATGAGAAGTTTATAACACACTTTATCAAATGCTTTTGCAAAATCTAAAACAAATGCAGCCAGCGGATGATGAACGATCAAGAATTAGATCAGTGAAAGATGTAGGTTGAGTCTCACATGATTATGATTTCTTAAAACCATGTTGTGAAGATGAAAAGATGTTATTTTCAGAGAAATTGAGGGTGCTTTTAATTACGAAGTATTATATAATAGTTAGAAGCACGTGCTGGTAAAAGAAATGGGCCGATATTTGGTCGTTAAGGTTTTGTTACCTAATTTGAGAAGTGGAACTACCTCCCTTATACCTTCCACTGATTAGGTGAAGTACCTGTGTGGAGTTATAGTCTCAATAGAGCTTGCTGTCTTCTGTAGTAAAAAATGCACATGCAAAATACAACGCAGCTCGTTTTATAAAAAATTATTTTGTAAAACTGTATTATGATCTATTTACACAATGTGCCTAACAAATAAAAAGATTGTTAGACATTCATTGGGCACACATTTGAAATAAATGCGCGAAAAATCAAACACGAAAGCCGCCAAAAAATTGTGCGCAACCTATATACATATCCCGATACAAATATAAAAGATATATGACGGGCACAAATTTACAAATTATACCTATAAACAGATGCAAATGCCAAGATCATAACAGAAGTAAGGAACATATGCTCAAGCACAGTAACCAGTAATAAATGCACTTTGTATACACTCAAAGGATAAAAAATAAAGTATTCACAAGTACTTTCATTTCTTGTCCTTATCAAGCCTCAGCAACAATTTTCTCTTTATGAGATAGAGTCCATCACCGACCAAACATTACCACTGCAGTAACTTCTTCCAGTTTTTTGAAGCATAAAACCATAGGAATGCTCAATTTGGGCATCTTATTGGTGTCAGAACTCACTTCAGCTGCAAAAATCGCACAGAGCCTGGCGAAGGCTGTGCTGGGGTGAGGGGGGGGGGGGGGGTGCTTGTGTACACATACACATGCAAAGAGATGTACCAGCATCCATAAGGGACGGCAAAGCCTCCACTCGAAAGAAGTTTCTGGCTACACTGCTTGCACAGTGAACAAATAATAAAGAAACCAATAAATAAATATGAATCATTTTGAACTAAATGCTTAAGGCAGCTACAGTATGATGAAAGCTTCATGAACATTACTTGTGTTTACAGAACCCTAGGCTATGTTACAGAAATTTATTACAAAAGCTTTCAAGAACTTGAGAAAACAATTGGACACCAGGTACATGCGTCAGGAAACTGGAATTTTTTTTTAAAGGAGACGCTCAGCTATGATCGCCTACGTGTAGTCACAGGTCAAGTGATTATCCCAGGAGATAGCAGCATTCCTAGGTACTGGTTCGTTCGCAAGTTTTGCGCTGCTGTCCTATTCTTGTGCCTACAGCAAATGGGTTGAAAGTCACCATGTGAACAGAACAACATCGACAGCTGCCATCGATTTCTTGCGCTTGTTGTTCGAAACTTTTGGATTACACCACAAAGTGGTTTAAAACAACGGAATCGCATTCCTGTCAGCCAAAATACAGAAATCCTACGAGTGACAACTGCGTCACCGTGGTGAAATTTGCACCGAACCACCCAGCCACAAACGGACAGGCCAAACGCTACGTGGTAGAGCTAAAACGTGCTCTTGCAAGATACTCTGCGGGGTCATTACAGCGGCGCATTGCACGTTTATTTTTTTTTTGTCAAGCAACTCACAATGGGCCAGACGGGCCAGGTATCGGCGAATCTCATGTTTTCTTGCGAGCTGCGAACACACATCTCAGCCATTCTGCCAGAACCGCCTTAAAAGGTAACACCAGATTAGGAAGACGCCTCGCGTTGCCGGTAGCTCCACAAACGACAACCAGTGGTCGCCCGCCAGTTTCAAAGAATGCCCGAATGAACGGCAGCCATCGTAAAAAAAAAAAGTTTCACCCGGAGTTTTGGTTTGTTGAAGTTAAAGCCCCTTCATCGCGTCTTCTACCGGAAAGCACATGGAGAGGCTTTAGACCGGGCATTGCCGCTTCCAGGGATGCAAGGACGCACTCTGCCCTCCACCTTGACCGCCCCCCCTCCCCCTCGATGCTGGGCGCGGCGCGCCCGGGTAGTGACGGACTATCGGGGCAATCAGTGTGCCCGCGCACTGGTTGCCTGTCCACTGTGCTCCTCGCCCCTTTTATGGCCCACAGTGGACTCGAAAGCCAGCGCTTGGACCATTTGGACCATGCTGCGCGCAAATGCCTTTCTTGAAAGTAATAAAATTGATTGATTGATATGTGGGGTTTAACGTCCCAAAACCACTATATGATTATGAGAGACGCCGTAGTGGAGGGCTCCGGAAATTTAGACCACCTGGGGTTCTTTAACGTGCACCCAAATCTGAGTACACGGGCCTACAACATTTCCGCCTCCATCGGAAATGCAGCCGCCGCAGCCGGGATTCGAACCCGTGCCCTGCGGGTCAGCAGCCGAGTACCTGAGCCACTAGACCACCGCGGCGGGGCGAAAGTAATAAAGTCAGTTCCCTGTTACGTACGCTTGGTATTATGGCTACCATGGACATAACACAGTGCAAATAGGGTTATTAGTTCCTAACAAATTCAATCTCCCCACCTTTCAGCATTATATCTCTCTCTTTTAACTTACTTCCGTTAATATTTTTAATTTCTATCAATAAATTGGAGAGGTGCGCATTGAAAAAAAGGAAGTGAATTTATTTATTTAAATATTTGTTATTTATTTCAGAGAAAAAGTGCCATTCTAGTGCCGGACATTGGGCAGGGGTGTGGCGCAGTGGACGCAACATTGTGTAGGAGGTACAGCAGTATAGATAGTGTTGAACGAAAGCGCGATGATTCAAAACGCAAAAAAAGAAGCAACATAAAACATGGTCCACAATCCCAAGAATGGTCATAATACACAAAACAAAACAAAAACTATAAAAACAGTGTCCACTAGGTTATTTTGTTTGGGTAAAAAGTAAAAATAACTCAAATATTAACTGTATCAAAAATAGAGTCGGCAATGTTAAGAAGCGAGACATTGCAGAATAGAAGAATTTAAGAATCGTGCAGAAGCGAGGCATTGAACCTCAAGCAATCAGTCTGATCAAAATGGGTATTAGAATAAAGTGCACTGTAATATATATGAAGGTGTAGTTATAAGCCATGTGAACAGCTAACGCACGAAGAAACTAGTTGAGATCGACACTTACAAGAATCTCTGGCGGCGTATTGTTCCGCTCTCTGCTTGTTCGAAAAAAAAAAGTACCTGTATATAGGGGCTCAGTCACTCTTTCGAGATGGGAGGCACGCGTTTCGTGGCGCAAAATTGGTTAGATATAATTAGACTTTTTTTGTATTGCCAGCTTATTATTATATATGCGATAGAACAGCTTCGTTATTTCACGATAACGTCTCCATTCCAAGGTTTCTAGTTTAGCGCCTTCCAGAAGAACTGACGGAGATGTGTTACATTTACGTATTGAATATGAATTTTACAGCTTTTCGCTGTATTGATTCAAGTTTATCTGTGTTAGCTTGCGTGTGCGGGTCCCAGACAGCCGGTGAATATTATAATATTGGTATTACGTTTGTTTCACATTTCGGTTTGCCGAATGCCATAGCGAGTGCCCGTAAGTATAGCCTTGTATATTCAAAGCCATTTTCTCAGTTTAACAAACATGTTGGTTTCATCTTAATGTAGATGTGATAACAAGATTAAGGTGCATATACTGTGAGACAAAGGACAAGAATGGATTGCCTAGGTTGTATTGGAATGTTAGTAGATATTTTTTGCAGGTCATGGTTATCGCCAGAGTTTTTCTCGCGTTAAAGGTCATCTGTCATTTTGTGCACAAATCTTGAATCTTAAAAGTCACTGGATGCGTTAACTACTTTAAAGCGCGCAGGCATTCGCAAAAAGCTTTAGATTTGCTGCATTATCACGGGTGGCATTGTTGATATAAACCGAAAAGAGGTCCGAGGACGGATCCCAGAGGTCTGCCAGATTTAAGCGGCGCAGACGGCGAGTTGATACCACCATCCGTAATACCGCGCCCGGTGAATATTACTCGCGCTTTCGAAGCCTAACCTAAGATGTATTCGTTAATTAACACTAATTAACTAATTAGTAGATACCTAAAACTACTATGGAACCTGTAAAACTCGAGAATGTGCTGTAAATTGAGGGGTCTATGTGGTACATACACTGACTGTTCGGAAACGCGCACTTCGTCTTTTTTTTAAGTACCCTATTGATGTTCTATACTACTGATCTTTACCTCAACGAACACTAAATATTGTTTTACGAGGTCATGAATGTGCCTTCCATAAAAATCCTCTCTTTTTACGCGTACCCTATTTTAATATTTGCGTGGCACCGTAGAGTACACCATCTCAACGCTAGATGGAGCTACGAGGGCTTGACGGCTGTCGCACCCTCAACAAAACTGGCCAGGGAACTTTTTTTTACCACGCGATTCAAACACGCTCTACACCATCATAAACTAGACATATGCCAGTACCTAAATCCCAGAAAGCAATTGGATATCTTCAAGCACGGCTCTACGGTAGCGATTCAACTGCTGTAAAACAGCCGATATTTCTGAGAGCGCCCATAGGCGCTGTGCATTATTTTTGAATAAGCTAGGGAACTCGCACTATTTCAACTACAATACTGTAACTCCGACAGAAGAAAGGTTCATGTAGTTGCTACTTGAAACCGTGAAAGCAATGAGAAAATCAGAAAAGGAGAGGAGTTATTATTTTTTTTCTCTCCCGTCCCATAGAGTGACGCGGGGCCCCGCCCCCACCGTGCGGGAAAGCGCGCCTCCTGCGCGTGGGCCGGAATCCTGGGGACGCAGAAGTTGCAGCAGTGTTGAAGCGGTATGAGCCTTTGGACAGAAGATGAAGAAGCACGAGAGCCGCGGCAGGAAAGAAAAGGAGGATGAAGTGAAAAATAAAGCAGATTAAGATGGACGCCAGTTCCATACTGAAGCTTTAATGCTGTTCCGTTATTTTAAGTAGGAACACTACATTATTTTGGCGCAGCCGACAGGATCGAAGCCATCATGTGGGTGACGTTCTTCATAGACGAGACCTCCGAGGAGATCATCTTTTCGAAGTACCAAGTTCAAGACGAAGCAGCGGTAGACCTACCTCGTGAGCTCAGCTCGGAAGAACTCGTGAACCTGGTTGTGGAAAAGGCAGCCGTAGACACTACTGAACTACGACGGAAAGGTGCTGTGAAAGTGAACTTGCGTGTGGCAACCTTCAACGACCTAGTTCTTGAACCAGTGCGTCGACAACACTCAGGATCACGATCTTCGACGGAAGAGGTGAGCCTCGTTTTAAAAGCTTTTCAGCTGCAACAGGAACAGATGGTTCAACAAAACCAAATAATGACATCTCTTATAAGCTCTCTGAATGCTGAGAGACCGACACCTAAATTCGTAGAACCTGATGCTTTCGACGGTGTGTCTTCAAATCCAGAAAGTTGGCTTGATTTCTACGAATATGCCGCTGGAAAAAACAAGTGGCTCTCTGATGAGGCTAAAATCACCAACATGCGCGTTTACTTGAGAGGTGTTGCGCGAAAGTGGTATGAAACATGCATTCTGGAAGACAGTGACGACTCTTGGAGCCAGTGGAGGAAAAAGTTTTTGACTGCATTCCGAAGCAATCCAGTAGAAAGATGGAACACGGCGCTTAATTTCAAGTCTGAGCAAAGTTGCCTTGTCGAGTACTTCTTTGAGAAACGCCGTCTTTTAAAGCTGGCGGAGCCTTTGCTTCCATCTACGGCCGTAGTTGCCTTAATAATGCATGGATTGCACACTAACGTGTTGAAGCAAGTGCAAATACTGTCACCAAAGACTCTAGATGACCTCCTCGCGTGTCTTCAGAACATACCATCAGCTTCGGAAACAAGCATAACCGCCGAGTCAAGCAGCTGTTTCAGTCGGGGTAAAGCGGACTGGTCAAGCCGCGCTCAGCGAGAACCGAGCCACCTCGCAACTCGCACAGATAACTTGCCCTGGCGTGTTCCAAGATGTCGAGTGAATAATATCGACACTGAAGCTCAGGAGTATTCGACAGAAAAAAACTAATAAACGAGGGTGATCAGTCCCACCCGATGACTCCAAATGAGACTGTTTATTTAAGTTGCTCTAGCCTACTTCACATTCCCGTCAAAGTAGGAAACAAACATATGATGGCTCTGGTAGACAGCGGTGCTTCTGTGTCCATTATAAATGCCAAGCTGGTGGATGCAAATCGCTTGCATAGTGGAAGAATCCTACGAGTACAAGGCTATGATGGAAAAGTAACGTTGCATGATCAGTGGGCCTTTGTAAACATCGAGTTCCAGGGTCAGCAAATAGAGAGCGAAGTGTTGGTGATAGAGGGGGTAACGTACGACTTTTTGCTATCAAGACCAGATATAAAGAAACTAAAGATCAACGTGTACTGGGACGATGTGGTTCTAGTCGAAGGAGTAGCAAGGAACGAGACAAATCAGGGTAGACAAGATAATCTACGAGTTGTCAAGTGCGCGGAGGATATCGCAACGACCTACCCTGAACTTGTATGCATAGGAAGCTATCCTCAGGCGATGAAGTCCCACAAGGTTCCTTTCGAACTCGCTGACAAGACCGTCATCCGAAAAGCACCTTACAATATGTCAAGAGAGCGAAAGATGTGGCTCAAGAAAGAGTTGCAGGAGATGCTAGATGCTGATATCATACGACCTTCGGTATCACCCTTCGCTTCTCCCATAACGATCGCACCGAAAGAAGACGGAACCTTCAGATTATGCACCGACTACAGGGTTCTCAATCGTCAGACAGAACTCATACCATTTCCTATGCCGAAGATCGACACAATTATAGATGAGACCGGGGGTTGCCGACATTTTTCCCGCATCGATTTATGCAAAGGTTTCTGGCAGATCCCCCTAACCGAAGAAACAAAAATGTACACCGCTTTTATCACGCCATTCGATCTCTACGAATACAACCGGCTTCCTTTCGGTTGGAAAAACTCGCCAGCGTGGTTCCAGAAGATCATGAACGACGTCCTAAAGCCATTCCTTGGTGTTTTTTGTAATGTGTACATAGACGACATTATAGTCTTCTCCAAAACAGAGGCTGAGCATCAGGACCATCTGTCTCAGGTGTTAAACGCCTTGAGCTTGGCACATCTCAAGGTTAATTTTAAGAAGAGTGCATTCTTTCAACAAAAAGTTGTGTTTCTTGGAAGAGTCTTCGATGGGAAAACCAAAAGCACAAAACAAGAGTCCGTCGAGAAGATCTCCCAGTTGAAGAAACCATATGACGTCCATTCACTGCGTGTGTTTTTGGGATTGGCAGGACATTTCCGATCTTTCATAAAGGACTTTGCTGTCAAAACTAGATGCCTCACGCGCTTAACGCAGAAAGAAGTTCCCTTTGAATGGAGTGACGAATGTGAGAGAGTCTACCGTGACTTGGTGCACAGAATTTCTTCTGACCCAGTTCTGCGTATACCAGACTTCACTTTACCCTTTGAATTGAACACTGACGCCTCACATTATGGGACTGGTGCAGTGTTGTATCAAAAATGTATTGAAGCATCTGGCCGAGAAAAGCGACACGTAGTAGGTTACTACAGTTACACTTTCAAGCCGTCTGAAACAAACTACACTACTACGGAAAAGGAAGCACTGGCGGTTCTGAAGGCCGTTGACTACTTCCGCACGTACCTGGAAGGTACGAAGTTCACTTTGTTCACCGATCACCAGGCACTCACTCATCTCTTGAATATGACCCAAACTAAAGGGCGTATCGCCAGATGGGTGAATTACTTGCAGCAATTTGACTTCACCATCTCGCACCGACCAGGACCGCTTTTAACCGATGCAGATGCTCTATCAAGATTGATGGTACAAAACAACACAGAAAAATCTGAAGAAATCAATGAAGTGAAGCTGTGGGAAGGCTCAGAACAACTGGTTTTTACTGAAGGTCGGTATCAAGTCCCACCAACTCTTGTTTCCAAAGTGCTTTACTTGTACCACGATAGCCCAGAATCTGGAGGACACGACGGCTTTTGGCGTACCTACAACAAGTTGGTCAAGAGGTTTACGTGGCCTCACATGAAGAAAGACGTCAGTCAGTACGTTCGTTCATGCCATGTGTGTCAAGTACACAAAGTCAAGTATAAACAGCCTACGGACACCATGATACTACCTTGCCACTCGAACGTGCCTTTTGAAGTAGTTCACCTGGATTTCGCCGAACTTAACAAGAAACGGGAAGGAGTCAGAAAAACGCAAGCTTTTCTGCTGGCCATAGATGAATGCACCAGGATGGTCGCGGCAAGAGCAGGAAAAGAAGATGCAAATAGCGTCATAACCCTTCTCGAAAGAGACATGTTTAGAACTACGCGGACAATCGTATGTGATAACGGCCCCGCGTTCAAGAGTGAAAAGCTAGTAAGATGGGCTCGAGATCACAATGTATCGATCAAGTTCTGTGCGCCATACCATCCTGCGGCGAATGGGCTTGCAGAACGTGCCATACGGGACGTGAAACAATACATCAAGATGTACGATAGTTTTCCTGGGGGATGGAAATGTTCTTTAGAAGCAGCCGTAAAACATCATAACCGATCCTACACAAGTGGCTTGGGGTGCAGTCCACAGTACGCTTCTACAGGAGAGACCCCTATTCTGCAGGCAGACCGTGAGTTGGGACTCTTGGAAAACCTCAAGATTGTCGAGGAGAGGCAACAAAAATCACAGGAGGAGAGGTACCGAAAACGAATGAAAAACAATTTCGACAAGAGGCATCGAGCAGACATGCCAAACATTCAAGTCACCGACCTCGTACTAGTGAGAAAAGGAATAAGAGATTCCAGTGCCAAATTTTATGGGCCTTACTCTGTGACCAAGACAGCCACCCAGAACGGAATTTTGAAGACTGTCTGGTACACTGGTGAACGTGGATCTGTTGAATGTGCTTCAATTGGGAATGTCTTCAAGTATTACCCCAGGAGGGGTAATTAAAAGAAAGCGGGAAGGGTGAAGCGGTATGAGCCTTTGGACAGAAGATGAAGAAGCACGAGAGCCGCGGCAGGAAAGAAAAGGAGGATGAAGTGAAAAATAAAGCAGATTAAGATGGACGCCAGTTCCATACTGAAGCTTTAATGCTGTTCCGTTATTTTAAGTAGGAACACTACAAGTGTGATGCTGTGTATTGGGGTGGGGATACGTTATCCAAGCCAGCCTCTCCAAACGTGCTGGCAGATTGGGATTCATCCCACAAAAACTCGCAGTACAATACAAAAGAACATCGAGACGGCAGAACACCGCTTGCACGCACGGGCTGACATGGGCATCTCATGTGAGTGTAGTTTACGCGCGCATGACGTGCTCATGCACGTCGTGTGATGCTCCAGCTCCGAGTGACTCTGATACCAAAAGCGGGGAAGGAATGGGACTTACGAAGTCTACATAGAGTTAGTGGCGAAGTTTTCAAGCTCACCTCATCAGATCATGCTTTTGCAGCTTCTAATGATAAAATTAAAAACATTCTAGAAATGTAAAACTTTTCATTGGGCAGGCAACATTTTCACTGCCTAAGTAAATATATTCAGGTGACCCAGTGAAGCACCACATGTAAATGACAAATAAAACAAAAACTACATAGATATTGCTTTTTTATCTGCACTTTACTTCCTTACTTCCCCTGATGACTTTCCACAGTTTCGCATTCATTCTTCATCTTCCGGCCGGTGCACAGAGGCACCTCCTGCTCCTTATGCATCCGAGCGGACACTGGAAAGAGGCTGAGCAGACGACACGACATAGATGGTATACATGTGTGGAGGCTAATCTACCTTCCTCTTGGCTAAAATGCCTTCTGGGCTTGACAGTTCTAAACGTAACTCGTGAAATAAAGTGTATTTTGCACCCCACAGTGTCTCGAAGTCTATATTTTGCCGGGTAACATGAATACCGGGCTCCAGTGGTACTTGAAAGCAAAATTTCAAGTTAAATTGCGTTTCTATAGGCATCGATTTTGAAAACAGACATTTACAGGCACCTATACGAATTGAGGCTACAACGGCCGAAGTAGGCATATATAGGCACTATAAAAGCACTATAAAAAGCTCTCCTTGCCTCTAATTTGTGCTCATGTGTCAAAATGACACTATAGAGGCGCAAGAAACGAAACAGGCATTTGCATATAATCCGGCTATTGTCATAACACTGCATATCCGTAATGAAGCATAAGACGCACGGTCTGCCTGCTCCAAAGCTTGCTACAAAAAGATTTGTCTACCACTCCTTCGGCTCTACTAATATTTCATCTGGTTATCCTGCGAAACGAATCCGTTGTAATAGAGGGCAGTCCCCGTACTTGAGATACATACTATTGCTATTTGCAAATGACCATTTGCTGATGAGCCATTGAATGATGTGCCTGACTCGTGCCTTCCTTTCTACATTCTACGCCGCGCCGTTTCTTGTAGGTTAGTGTTCTTGGAGTAAGCGTGCCTGTTTAGTGTAGAACGCCTGTCCGTTCACGGTATTGCGACCTGGTTGCCCGCATTTTCAAGGCATTCTACGAAACACGAGAAGCAACAAAAAAGACGCCTACATCTACCCACACGACGAGCGGGAGTAACTGCGTCGTAGAGAGGTCAGGGTATCGGTTGAATGTTGCGTGATTGAGTATGGTTTGGAAAATGCTTAATTGTCATTTCGCCTTTATTATTCCTATTTATTGAATGAAGGAGAAGCGCTGCCCTCAACGAGTGGTGGCACGCTTATGTTCGGTTGTAAAGAGCCATCTTCTCTACCAGCCGGATACCTTTTCAACCGATCGAGGTTTCCACTCAACCTTTTAGAAGTTAACTCTTTAAAGAGGCATCCGTCCGTTCATCGTAGTAGTCCTAGTCGTAGTGTGTAACCAGTACACTTACCCTTTCTTGAGCCCTGCCAGCGCTTTAAAGAGCCATCTTCTCTACAAGCCGGATACCTTTTTAACCGATCGATGTTTCCACTCAACCTTTTAGGGGCACAGCTCCTTAAATCGGCACCCGTTCGTTCATCGTAGTAGTCCTAGTCGTAGTCGTAGTGTGTAACCAGTATACTTATCTGTTTGTGAGCTCTGCCGGTGCCATAAAGAGCCATCTTCTCTACCAGCCGGATAACTTTTCAACCGATCGAGGTTTCCACTTAAACTTTTAAAAGTGAGCACTTTAAAGAGGCACCGGTTCGTTCATCGTAGTGGTCCTAGTCGTAGTGTGTAACCAGTACACTTACCCGTTTTTGAGCCCTGCCAGCGCTTTAAAGAGTCATCTTCTCTACAAGCCGGATACCTTTTTAACCGATCGATGTTTCCACTCAACCTTTTAGGGGCGCAGCTTCTTAAATCGGCACCCGTTCGTTCATCGTCTTCGTCCTAGTCGTAGTCGTATTGTGTAACCAGTATACTTGCCCGTTTGTGAGCCCTGTTAGCGCCGTAAAGAGCCATCTTCTCTACCAGCCGGATGCCTTTTCACCCAATCGATGTTTCTACTCAACCTTTTAGGGGCGAAGCTCGTTATAGCGGCACCCGTTCGTTCATCGTAGTAGTCCTAGTCGTAATGGTAGTGTGTAACCAGTATACTTACCTGTTTGTGAGCTCGGCCGGCTCCGTAAAGAGCCATCTTCTCTACCAGCCGGATAGCTTTTCAACCGATTGGTGTTCCCACTGAAACTTTAGGGGCGAAGCTTCTTAAAGCGGCACCCGTTAGTTCATCGTTGTAGTCCTAGTCGTAGTCGTAGTGTGTAACCAGTATACTTACCCGTTTGTGAGCCCTGTCAGCGCCGTAAAGTGCCATCTTCTCTACCGGCCGGATAGCTTTTCGACCGATGGAGGTTTATACTCAAGCTTTTAGGGGTGAATCTCTTTAAAGCGGCACCCGTTCGTTCCTCATAGTAGTCCTAGTCGTGGTCGTAGTGTGTAACCAGTATACTTACCCATTTGTCAGCCCTGCCAGAGCCGTAAAGAGCCATCTCTACCAGCCGGATACCTTTTCAACCGATCGTGGTTTCCACTAAACCTTTTCGGGGCGAAGCTCCTGAAAGCGGCACCCGTTCGTTCACTGTAGTAGTCCTAGTCGTAGTTGTAGTGTGTAACCAGTATACTTACCTGTTTGTGAGCTCTGCCAGTGCCCTAAAGAGCCATCTTCTCTACCAGCCGGACACCTTTTCAACAGATTGATGTTTCCACTGAACCTTTTCGGGGCGAAGCTCCTTAAAGCAGCACCCGTTCGTTCATTGTAGTACTCCTAGTCGTAGTCGTAGTGTGTAACCAGTATACTTACCTGTTTGTGAGCGCTGCCGGTGTCGTGAAGAGCCATTTTCACTACCAGGCGGATACCTTGTCAACAGATTAATGTTTCCACATTACCTTTTAGGGGCGAAGCTCCTTAAAGCGGCACCCGTTCGTTCATCGTTGTTGTCCTAGTCTTAGTCGTAGTGTGTAACCAGTATACTTACCCGTTTGTGAGCCCTGTCGGTGCCGTAAAGAGCCATCTTCTCTACCAGCCGGATACCTTTTCAACCTATCGAGGTTTCTACTCAAGCTTTTAGGGGTGAATCTCCTTAAAGCGGCACCCGTTGGTTCATTGTAGTAGTTTTAGTCGTAGTCGTAGTGTGTAACCAGTATACTTACCCGTTTGTGAGCACTGCCGGTGCCGTAAAGAGCCATCTTCTCTACCAGCCGGATACCTTTTCACCCGATCGATGTTTCTACTCAACCTTTTAGGGGCGAAGCTCGTGATAGCGGCACCCGTTCGTTCATCGTAGTAGTCCTAGTCGTAGTCGTAGTGTGTAACCAGTATACTTACCTGTTTGTGAGATCGGCCGGTGCCGTAAAGAGCCATCTTCTCTACTAGCCGGATACCTTTTCAACCAAATGGTGTTTCCACTGAACTTTTTAGGGGCGAAGCTTCTTAAAGCGGCACGCGTTAGTTCGTCGTTGTAGTCCTAGTCGTAGTCGTAGTGTGTAACCAGTATATTACCGTTTGTGAGCCCTGTCAGAGCCGTGAAGAGCCATCTTCTCTACCAGCCGGATACCTTTTCAACCGATGGAGGTTTCCACTCAAGCTTTTAGGGGTGAATCTCCTTAAAGCGGCACCCGTTCGTTTCTCGTAGTAGTCCTAGTCGTGGTCGTAGTGTGTAACCAGTATACTTACCCGTTTGTGAGCTCTGCCAGAGCAGTAAATAGCCATCTTCTCTACCAGCCGGATACCTTTCAACCAATCGATACTTCCACTCAACGTTTTAGGGGCGAAGCTCCTTAAAGTGGCACCCGTTCATTTATTGTATTGGTCTCAGTCATAGTCGTAGTGTGTAACTAGTATACTAACCCGTTTGTGTGCTCTGCCAGCGCCATAAAAAGCCATCTTCTCTACCAGCCGGATAATTCTCAACCGATCGAGGTTTCCACTCAAACTTTTATGGGCGAAGCTCCTTAAAGCGGCACCCGTTTTTCATTGTAGTAGTTTTAGTCGTAGTCGTAGTGTGTAACCAGTATACTTACCCGGTTGTGAGCACTGCCGGTGCCGTAAAGAGCCATCTTCTCTACCAGCCGGATACTTTTTCACCCGATCGATGTTTCTACTTAACTTTTTAGGGGCGAAGCTCGTTATAGCGGCACCCGTTCGTTCATCGTAGTAGTCCTAGTCGTAGTCGTAGTGTGAAACAAGTATACTTACCCGTTTGTGAGCCCTGCCAGCTGTGTAAAGAGCCATCTTCGCTACCAGCCGGATACCTTTTCAACTGGTCGATGTTTCTATTAAACCTTTTAGGGGCGAAGCTCCTTAAAACGGCACCCGTTCGTTCATCGTAGTAGTCCTAGTCGTAGTCGTAGTGTGAAACTAGTATACTGACCCGTTTGTGAGCCCTACCAGCTCCGTAAAGAGCCATCTTCGCTACCAGCCGGATACCTTTTCAACAGATCGAGGTTTCGACTCAATCTTTTAGGGGCGAGCTCTTTAAAGCGGCACCCGTTTTTTCATCGTAGTAGTCCTAGTCGTAGTGTGTAACCAGTATACTTACCCGTTTGTGAGCCCTGCCAGTGCCGTAAAGAGCCATCTTTTCTACAAGCGGGATACCCTTTTAACCGTTCGATGTTTTAACTCAACCTGTTATCGGGCGAAGATCCTTAAAGCGGCATTCGTTCGTTCTTCGTAGTAGTCTTAGTCGTGATCGTAGTGTGTAACCAGTATACTTACCCATTTGTGAGCCCTGCCAGAGCCGTAAAGAGCCATCCTCTCTACCAGCCGGATACCTTTCAACCGATCGAGGCTTCCACTCAAACTTTTAGAGGCGAAGCTCCTTAAAGTGGCACACGTTCGTTCGTCATAGTAGTGCTAGTCGTAGTCGTCATGTGCAGCTAGTATACTTACCCGTTTGTGAGCTCTGCCAGCGCCGTAAAGAGCCAACTACTCTACCAGCCGAATACCTTTTCAACCGATCGAGCTTTCCACTCAACCTTTTAGGGCCGAACCTCCTTAAAGCAGCACCCATTCGTTCAACGCAGTAGTCCTAGTCGTAGTCATATTGCGTAACCAGTATACTTACCCGTTTGTGAGCCCTGCCAGTGCCGTAAAGAGCCATCTTTTCTACAAGCGGGATACCCTTTTAACCGTTCGATGTTTTAACTCAACCTGTTATCGGGCGAAGATCCTTAAAGCGGCATTCGTTCGTTCTTCGTAGTAGTCTTAGTCGTGATCGTAGTGTGTAACCAGTATACTTACCCATTTGTGAGCTCTGCCAGCGCCGTAAAGAGCCATCTACTCTACCAGCCGAATACCTTTTCAACCGATCGAGCTTTCCACTCAACCTTTTAGGGCCGAACCTCCTCAAAGCGGCACCCATTCGTTCAAGGCAGTAGTCCTAGTCGTAGTCATATTGCGTAACCAGTATACTTACCCGTTTGTGAGCCCTGCCAGCGCCGTAAAGAGCCATCTTTTCTACCAGCCGGATACCCTTTCAACCGATCGAGGTTTCTACGCAACCTTTTAGGGGCGAAGCTCCTTGAAGCGGCGCCCATTCGTTCATTGTAGTAGTCCTAGTCGTAGTCGTACTGTGTAACCAGTATACTTACCCATTTGTGAGCCCTGCCAGCGCCGTAAAGAGGCATCTTCTCTACAAGCCGGATACCTTTTACACCGATCGAGGTTTCCACTCCACCTTCTAGGGGCGAAGCTCCTTTAAGCGGCACCCGTTCGTTCATTGTAGTAGTCCTAGTTGTAGTCGTAGTGTGTAACCAGTATACTTACCCATTTGTCAGCCCTGCCAGAGCCGTAAAGAGCCATCTTCTCTACCAGCCGGATACATTTTCAACCGATCGTGGTTTCCACTAAACCTTTTCGGGGCGAAGCTCCATAAACCGACACCCGTTCGTTCACTGTAGTAGTCCTAGTCGTATTCGTAGTGTGTAACCAATATTCTTACCTGTTTGTGAGCTCTGCCGGTGCCGTAAAGAGCCATCTTCTCTACCAGCCGGATACCTTTTCAACTGATTGATGTTACCACTGAACCTTTTAGGGGAGAAGCTCCTTAAAGCGGCACCCGTTCGTTCATTGTAGTAGACCTAGGAGTAGTCGTAGTGTATAACCAGTATACTTACCTGATTGTGAGCTCTTCCGGTGCCGTAAAGAGCCATTTTCTCTACCAGCCGGAAACCTTTTCAACAGATTGATGTTTCCACTGAACCTTTTAGGGGCGAAGCTCCCTAAAGCGGCACCCGTTCGTTTATCGTAGTAGTCCTAGTCGTAGTCGTAGTGTGCAACTAGTATACTTACCTGTTTGGAGCCCTGCCAGCGCCGTAAAGAGCCTTCTTCTCTACCAGCCGTATACCTTTTAAACCTTTCGAGGTTCCCACCCAAATTTTTAGGGGCGAAAGTTCTTAGAGCGACATCCGTTCATTCATAGTAGTATTCCAAGTCGTAGTCGTAGTCTGCAACTAGTATACTTACCCGTTTGTGAGCCCTGCCAGCGCCGTAAAGAGCCATCTTGTCTACCAGCCGGATACATTTTCAACCGATCGAGGTTTCCACTCAACATTTTAAGGACAAAGCTCCTTAATAAGGCACCCGTTCATTCATTGTAGTAGTTCTAGTCGTAGTTGTAGTGTGCATTTAGTATACTTACCCATTTGTGAGCCCTGCCAGCGCCGTAAGGAGCCATCTTCTCTACCAGCCGGATACTTTTTCAACCTATCGATATTTGTACTCAACCTTTAGGGGCGAAGGTCCTTAAAGTGGCATCCGTTCGTTCATCGAAGTAGTCCTAGTCGTAGTGTGTAACCAGTATACTTACTTGTTTGTGAGCCCTGCCAGCGCCGTAAAGAGCCATCTTCTCTACCAGCTGGATACCTTTTCAACCAATCGAAGTTTCCACTCAATCTTTTAGAGGCAAAGCTCATTAAAGCGGAACCCATTCGTTCATCAAATTAGTCCTACTTGTAGTCGTAGTGTGCAACTAGAATACTTACCCGTTTGTGAGCGTTGCCAGTGCCGCGAAGAGCCATCTTCTCTACAAGCCGGATACCTTTTCAACAGATCGAGGTTTACAGTCAATCTTTTAGGGGGGAACTCTTTAAAGCGGCACCCGTTTTTTTCATCGTAGTAGTCCTAGTCGTAGTGTGTAACCAGTACACTTACCCGTATCTGAGCCCTGCCAGTGCCGTAAAGAGCCATCTTCTCTACAAGCGGGATGCCCTTTCAACTGATCGATGTTTTCACTCAACCTTTTTGGGGCGAAGCTCCTTAAAGCGGCATTCGTTTTTTTCCTCGTAGTAGTCCTAGTCATGTTCGTAATATGTAACCAGTATACTTGCCCATTTGGGAGCCCTGCCAGAGCCGTAAAGAGCCATCCTCTCTACCAGCCGGATACCTTTCAACCGATAGAGGCTTCCACTCAAACTTTTAGAGGCGAAGCTCCATAAAGTGGCCCCCGTTTGTTCCTCCTAGTAGTCCTAGTCGTAGTCGTAGTGTGTAACCAGTATACTTACCCGTTTGTGAGCCCTGTCAGTGCCGTAAAGAGCCATCTTCTCTACCAGCCGGATACCTTTTAAACCGATCGAGGTTTCTACTCAAGCTTTTAGGGGTGAATCTCCTTAAAGCGACACCCGTTGGTTCATTGTAGTAGATTTAGTCGTAGTCGTAGTGTGTAACCAGTATACTTACCTGTTTTTGAGCTCGGCCGGTGCCGTAAAGAGCCATATTCTCTACCAGCCGGATACCTTTTCAACCGATTGGTGTTTCCACTGAACCTTTTAGGGGCGAAGCTTCGTAAAGCGGCACCCGTTAGTTCATCGTTGTAGTACTAGTCATAGTCGTAGTGTGTAACCAGTATACTTACCCGTTTGTGAGCCCTGTCAGCGCCGTGAAGAGCCATCTTCTCTACCAGCCGGATACCTTTTCAACCGATGGAGGTTTCCACTCAAGCTCTTAGGGGTGAATCTCCTTAAAGCGGCACCCGTTCGTTCACTGTAGTAGTCCTAGTCGTATTCGTAGTGTGTAACCAGTAGACTTACCTGTTTGTGAGCTCTGCCGGTGCCGTAAAGAGGCATCTTCTCTACCAGCTGGAAACCTTTTCAACAGATTGATGTTTCTACTGAACCTTTTAGGGGCGAAGCGCCTTAAAGCGGCACCCGTTCGTTCATCGTAGTATTCCTAGTCGTAGTCGTAGTGTGCAACTAGTATACTTACCCGTTTGTGAGCCCTGCCAGCGCCGTAAAGAGCCATCTACTCTACCAGCCGTATACCTTTTCAACCGTTCGAGGTTTCCACTCAAGTTTTTAGGGGTGAAAGTTCTTAGAGCGACATGCGTTCATTCATAGTAGTAGTCCTAGTCGTAGTCATAGTCTGCAACTAGCATACATATATTGCCAGCCGTGCCAGCGCCGTAAAGAGCCATCTTGTCTACCAGCCGGATACATTTTCAACCGATTGAGGTTTCCACTCAAAATTTTAAGGGCAAAGCTCCTTAATAAGGCACCCGTTCATTCATTGTAGTAGTCCTAGTCGTAGTTGTAGTGTGCATTTAGTATACTTACCCATTTGTGAGCCCTGCCAGCGCCGTAAGGAGCCATCTTCTCTACCAGCCGCATACATTTTCAACCGATCGATGTTTCCACTGAACCTTTTTGGGGCGAAGCTCCTTGAAGTGGCACCCGTTCGTTCCTCGTAGTAGTCCTAGTCGTAGTCGTAGTGTGCAACTAGTATACTTACCCGTTTGTGAGCCTTGCCAGAGCAGTAAAGAGCCATCTTCTCTACCAGCCGGATACCTTTCAACCGATCGAAGCTTCCGCTCAAACTTTTAAAGGCGAAGCTCCTCAAAGTGGCACCCGTTCGTTCATCGTAGTGGTCCTTGTCGTAGTTGTAGTGTGAAACCAGTATACTTACGCCTTTGTGTGCTCTGCCAGCGCCATAAAGAGCCATCTTCTCTACCAGCCGGATATTTTTCAACCGATCGAGGTTTCCACTCAACCTTTTATGGGCGAAGCTCCTTAAAGCGGCACCGGTTGGTTCATTGTAGTAGTTCTACTCGTAGTTGTAGTGTGTAACCAGTATATTTACCCGTTTGTGAGCCCTGCCGGTGCCGTAAAGAGCCATCTTCTCTACCAGCCGGATACCTTTTCAACCGATCGAGGTTTCCACTTAAACTTTTAGAAGCGAACACTTTAAAGAGGCACCGGTTTGTTCATCGTAGTAGTCCTAGTCGTAGTGTGTAACCAGTACACTTACCCTTTTTTGAGCCCTGCCAGCGCTTTAAAGAGCCATCTTCTCTACCAGCCGGATACCTTCTTAACCGATTGGTGTTTCCACTGAACCTTTTAGGGGCGAAGCTTCTTAAAGGGGCAGCCGTTAGTTCATCGTTGTAGTCCTAGTCGTAGTCGTAGTGTGTAACCAGTATACTTACCCGTTTGTGAGCCCTGTTAGCGCCGTAAAGAGCCATCTTCTCTACCAGCCGGATACTTTTTCAACCGATGGAGGTTTCTACTCAAGCTTTTAGGGGTGAATCTCCTTAAAGCGGCACCCGTTCGTTCCTCGTAGTAGTCCTAGTCGTGGTCGTAGTGTGTAACCAGTATACTTACCCGTTTGTGAGCCCTGCCAGAGCAGTAAATAGCCATCTTCTCTACCAGCCGAATACCTTTCAACCAATCGAGGCTTCCACTCAACCTTATAGGGGCGAAGCTCTTCAAAGTGGCACCCGTTCATTTATCGTATAGGTCTCAGTCATAGTCGTAGTGTGTAACCAGTATACTAACCCGTTTGTGTGCTCTGCCAGCGCCATAAAGAGCCATCTTCTCTACCAGCCGGATAATTTTCAACCGATCGAGGTTTCCACTCAAACGTTTATGGGCGAAGCTCCTTAAAGCGGCACCCGTTGGTTTATTGTAGTAGTTTTAGTCGTAGTCGTAGTGTGTAACCAGTATACTTACCCATTTGTGAGCCCTGCCAGAGCCGTAAAGAGCCATCCTCTGTACCAGCCGCATACCTTTCAACCGATCGAGGTTTCTACGCAACCTTTTAGGGCCGAACCTCCTCAAAGCGGCACCAATTCGTTCATCGCAGTAGTCCTAGTCGTAGTCATATTGCGTAACCAGTATACTTACCCGTTTGTGAGCCCTGCCAGCGCCGTAAAGAGCCATCTTTTCTACCAGCCGGATACCCTTTCAACCGATCGAGGTTTCTACGCAACCTTTTAGGGGCGAAGCTCCTTGAAGCGGCACCAATTCGTTCATTGTAGTAGTCCTAGTCGTAGTCGTATTGTGTAACCGGTATACTTACCCATTTGTGAGCCCTGCCAGCGCCGTAGAGAGCCATCTTCTCTACAAGCCGGATACCTTTTACACCGATCGAGGATTCAACTCCACCTTCTAGTGGCGAAGCTCCTTTAAGCGGCACCCGTTCGTTCATTGTAGTAGTCCTAGTTGTAGTCGTAGTGTGTAACCAGTATACATACCCATTTGTCAGCCCTGCCAGAGCCGTAAAGAGCCATCTTCTCTACCAGCCGGATACCTTTTCAACCGATCGTGGTTTCCACTAAACCTTTTCGGGGCGAAGCTCCTTAAACCGACACCCGTTCGTTCACTGTAGTAGTCCAAGTCGTATTTGTAGTGTGTAACCAGTATACTTACCTGTTTGTGAGCTCTGCCGGTGCCGTAAAGAGCCATCTTCTCTACCAGCTGGATACCTTTTCAACTGATTGATGTTTCCATTGAACCTTTTAGGGGATAAGCTTCTTAAATCGGCCCCCGTTCGTTCATTGTAGTAGTCCTAGCCGTAGTCGTATTGTGTAACCAGTATACTTACCCATTTGTGAGCCCTGCCAGCGCCGTAAAGAGCCATACTCTCTACAAGCCGGATACCTTTTACACCGATCGAGGTTTCCACTCCACCTTCTAGGGGCGAAGCTCCTTTAAGCGGCACCCGTTCGTTCATTGTAGTAGTCCTAGTTGTAGTCGTAGTGTGTAACCAGAATACCTACCCATTTGTCAGCCCTGCCAGAGCCGTAAAGAGCCATCTTCTCTACCAGCCGGATATCTTTTCAACCGATCGTGGTTTCCACTAAACCTTTTCGGGGCGAAGCTCCTTAAAACCGACACCCGTTCGTTCACTGTAGTAGTCCTAGTCGTATTCGTAGTGTGTAACCAGTATACTTACCTGTTTGTGAGCTCTGCCGGTGCCGTAAAGAGCCATCTTCTCTACCAGCCGGATACCTTTTCAACTGACTGATGTTTCCATTGAACCTTTTAGGGGAGAAGCTCCTTAAAGCGGCACCCGTTCGTTCATTGTAGTAGTCCTAGTTGTGGTCGTAGTGTGTAACCAGTATACTTACCCGTTTGTGAGCCCTGCCAGAGCAGTAAATAGCCATCTTCTCTACCAGTCGAATACCTTTCAACCAATCGAGGCTTCCACTCAACCTTTTAGGGGTGAAAGTTCTTAGAGCGACATGCGTTCATTCATAGTAGTAGTCCTAGTCGTAGTCATAGTCTGCAACTAGTATACATATATTGCCAGCCGTGCCAGCGCCGTAAAGAGCCATCTTGTCTACCAGCCGGATACATTTTCAACCGATTGAGGTTTCCACTCAAAATTTTAAGGGCAAGCTCCTTAATAAGGCACCCGTTCATTCATTGTAGTAGTCCTAGTCGTAGTTGTAGTGTGCATTTAGTATACTTACCCATTTGTGAGCCCTGCCAGCGCCGTAAGGAGCCATCTTCTCTACCAGCCGCATACATTTTCAACCGATCGATGTTTCCACTGAACCTTTTTGGGGCGAAGCTCCTTGAAGTGGCACCCGTTCGTTCCTCGTAGTAGTCCTAGTCGTAGTCGTAGTGTGCAACTAGTATACTTACCCGTTTGTGAGCCTTGCCAGAGCAGTAAAGAGCCATCTTCTCTACCAGCCGGATACCTTTCAACCGATCGAAGCTTCCGCTCAAACTTTTAAAGGCGAAGCTCCTCAAAGTGGCACCCGTTCGTTCATCGTAGTGGTCCTTGTCGTAGTTGTAGTGTGAAACCAGTATACTTACGCCTTTGTGTGCTCTGCCAGCGCCATAAAGAGCCATCTTCTCCACCAGCCGGATATTTTTCAACCGATCGAGGTTTCCACTCAACCTTTTATGGGCGAAGCTCCTTAAAGCGGCACCGGTTGGTTCATTGTAGTAGTTCTACTCGTAGTTGTAGTGTGTAACCAGTATATTTACCCGTTTGTGAGCCCTGCCGGTGCCGTAAAGAGCCATCTTCTCTACCAGCCGGATACCTTTTCAACCGATCGAGGTTTCCACTTAAACTTTTAGAAGCGAACACTTTAAAGAGGCACCGGTTTGTTCATCGTAGTAGTCCTAGTCGTAGTGTGTAACCAGTACACTTACCCTTTTTTGAGCCCTGCCAGCGCTTTAAAGAGCCATCTTCTCTACCAGCCGGATACCTTCTTAACCGATTGGTGTTTCCACTGAACCTTTTAGGGGCGAAGCTTCTTAAAGGGGCAGCCGTTAGTTCATCGTTGTAGTCCTAGTCGTAGTCGTAGTGTGTAACCAGTATACTTACCCGTTTGTGAGCCCTGTTAGCGCCGTAAAGAGCCATCTTCTCTACCAGCCGGATACTTTTTCAACCGATGGAGGTTTCTACTCAAGCTTTTAGGGGTGAATCTCCTTAAAGCGGCACCCGTTCGTTCCTCGTAGTAGTCCTAGTCGTGGTCGTAGTGTGTAACCAGTATACTTACCCGTTTGTGAGCCCTGCCAGAGCAGTAAATAGCCATCTTCTCTACCAGCCGAATACCTTTCAACCAATCGAGGCTTCCACTCAACCTTATAGGGGCGAAGCTCTTCAAAGTGGCACCCGTTCATTTATCGTATAGGTCTCAGTCATAGTCGTAGTGTGTAACCAGTATACTAACCCGTTTGTGTGCTCTGCCAGCGCCATAAAGAGCCATCTTCTCTACCAGCCGGATAATTTTCAACCGATCGAGGTTTCCACTCAAACGTTTATGGGCGAAGCTCCTTAAAGCGGCACCCGTTGGTTTATTGTAGTAGTTTTAGTCGTAGTCGTAGTGTGTAACCAGTATACTTACCCATTTGTGAGCCCTGCCAGAGCCGTAAAGAGCCATCCTCTGTACCAGCCGCATACCTTTCAACCGATCGAGGTTTCTACGCAACCTTTTAGGGCCGAACCTCCTCAAAGCGGCACCAATTCGTTCATCGCAGTAGTCCTAGTCGTAGTCATATTGCGTAACCAGTATACTTACCCGTTTGTGAGCCCTGCCAGCGCCGTAAAGAGCCATCTTTTCTACCAGCCGGATACCCTTTCAACCGATCGAGGTTTCTACGCAACCTTTTAGGGGCGAAGCTCCTTGAAGCGGCACCAATTCGTTCATTGTAGTAGTCCTAGTCGTAGTCGTATTGTGTAACCGGTATACTTACCCATTTGTGAGCCCTGCCAGCGCCGTAGAGAGCCATCTTCTCTACAAGCCGGATACCTTTTACACCGATCGAGGATTCAACTCCACCTTCTAGTGGCGAAGCTCCTTTAAGCGGCACCCGTTCGTTCATTGTAGTAGTCCTAGTTGTAGTCGTAGTGTGTAACCAGTATACATACCCATTTGTCAGCCCTGCCAGAGCCGTAAAGAGCCATCTTCTCTACCAGCCGGATACCTTTTCAACCGATCGTGGTTTCCACTAAACCTTTTCGGGGCGAAGCTCCTTAAACCGACACCCGTTCGTTCACTGTAGTAGTCCAAGTCGTATTTGTAGTGTGTAACCAGTATACTTACCTGTTTGTGAGCTCTGCCGGTGCCGTAAAGAGCCATCTTCTCTACCAGCTGGATACCTTTTCAACTGATTGATGTTTCCATTGAACCTTTTAGGGGATAAGCTTCTTAAATCGGCCCCCGTTCGTTCATTGTAGTAGTCCTAGCCGTAGTCGTATTGTGTAACCAGTATACTTACCCATTTGTGAGCCCTGCCAGCGCCGTAAAGAGCCATACTCTCTACAAGCCGGATACCTTTTACACCGATCGAGGTTTCCACTCCACCTTCTAGGGGCGAAGCTCCTTTAAGCGGCACCCGTTCGTTCATTGTAGTAGTCCTAGTTGTAGTCGTAGTGTGTAACCAGAATACCTACCCATTTGTCAGCCCTGCCAGAGCCGTAAAGAGCCATCTTCTCTACCAGCCGGATATCTTTTCAACCGATCGTGGTTTCCACTAAACCTTTTCGGGGCGAAGCTCCTTAAACCGACACCCGTTCGTTCACTGTAGTAGTCCTAGTCGTATTCGTAGTGTGTAACCAGTATACTTACCTGTTTGTGAGCTCTGCCGGTGCCGTAAAGAGCCATCTTCTCTACCAGCCGGATACCTTTTCAACTGACTGATGTTTCCATTGAACCTTTTAGGGGAGAAGCTCCTTAAAGCGGCACCCGTTCGTTCATTGTAGTAGTCCTAGTTGTGGTCGTAGTGTGTAACCAGTATACTTACCCGTTTGTGAGCCCTGCCAGAGCAGTAAATAGCCATCTTCTCTACCAGTCGAATACCTTTCAACCAATCGAGGCTTCCACTCAACCTTTTAGGGGCGAAGCTCTTTAAAGTGGCACCCGTTCATTTATCGTATTGGTCTCAGTCATAGTCGTAGTGTGTAACCAGTATACTAACCCGTTTGTGTGCTCTGCCAGCGCCGTAAAGAGCCATCTTCTCTACCAGCCGGATACCTTTTCACCCGATCGATGTTTCTACTCAACCTTTTAGGGGCGAAGCTCGTTATAGCGGCACCCGTTCGTTCATCGTTGTAGTCCTAGTCGTTGTGTGAAACAAGTATACTTACCCGTTTGTGAGCCCTGCCAGCTGTGTAAAGAGCCATCTTCGCTACCAGCCGGATACCTTTTTAACTGATCGATGTTTCTATTAAACATTTCAGGGGCGAAGCTCCTTAAAGCGGCACCCGTTCGTTCATCATAGTAGTCCTAGTCGTAGTCGTAGTGTGAAACTAGTATACTTACCCGTTTGTGAGCCTTCCAGCTCCGTAAAGAGCCATCTTCGCTACCAGCGGGATACCTTTTCAACAGATCGAGGTTTACACTCAATCTTTTAGGGGCGAACTCTTTAAAGCGGCTCCCGTTTTTCATCGTAGTCGTCCTACTCGTAGTGTGTAACCAGTACACTTACCCGTATCTGAGCCCTGCCAGTGCCGTAAAGAGCCATCTTCTCTACAGGTGGGATACCCTTTCAACCAATCGATGTTTTCACTCAACCTTTTTGAGTCGAAGCTCCTTAAAGCGGCATTCGTTCGTTCTTCCTAGTAGTCCTAGTCGTGATCGTAGTGTGTAACCAGTATACTTACCCATTTGTGAGCCCTGCCAGAGCCGTAAAGAGCCATCCTCTCTACCAGCCGGATACGTTTCAACCGATCGAGGCTTCCACTCAAACTTTTAGAGGCGAAGCTCCTTAAAGTGGCACCCGTTCGTTCCTTATAGTAGTGCTAGTCGTAGTCGTCATGTGCAGCTAGTATACTTACCTGTTTGTGAGCTCTGCCAGCGCCGTAAAGAGCCATCTACTCTACCAGCCGAATACCTTTTCAACCGATCGAGCTTTCCACTCAACCTTTTAGGGCCGAACCTCCTCAAAGCGGCACCCATTCGTTCATCGCAGTAGTCCTAGTCGTAGTCATATTGCGAAACCAGTATACTTACCCGTTTGTGAGCCCTGCCAGCGCCGTAAAGAGCCATCTTTTCTACCAGCCGGATACCCTTTCAACCGATCGAGGTTTCTACGCAACCTTTTAGGGGCGAAGCTCCTTGAAGCGGCACCCATTCGTTCATTGTAGTAGTCCTAGTCGTATTCGTAGTGTGTAACCAGTATACTTACCTGTTTGTGAGCTCTGCCGGTGCCGTAAAGAGCCATCTTCTCTACCAGCCGGATACCTTTTCAACTGATTGATGTTTCCATTAAACCTTTTAGGGGAGAAGCTCCTTAAAGCGGCACCCGTTCGTTCATTGTAGTAGTCCTAGTCGTAGTCGTAGTGTATAACCAGTATACTTACCTGTTTGTGAGCTCTGCCGGTCCCGTAAAGAGCCACATTTTCTCTACCAGCCGGAAACCTTTTCAACAGATTGATGTTTCCACTGAACCTTTTAGGGGCGAAGCTCCTTAAAGCGGCACCCGTTCGTTCATCGTAGTAGTCCTAGTCGTAGTCGTAGTGTGTAACTAGTTACTTACCCGTTTGGAGCCCTGCCAGCGCCGTAAAGAGCCTTCTTCTCTACCAGCCGTATACCTTTTCAACCGTTCGAGGTTTCCACTCAAGTTTTTAGGGGCGAAAGTTCTTAGAGCGATATCCGTTCATTCATAGTAGTAGTCCTAGTCGTAGTCGTAGTCTGCAACTAGTATACTTACCCGTTTGTGAGCCCTGCCAGCGCTGTAAAGAGCCATCTTGTCTACCAGCCGGATACATTTTCAACCGATCGAGGTTTCCACTCAACTTTTTAAGGGCAAAGCTCCTTAATAAGGCACCCGTTCATTCATTGTAGTAGTCCTAGTCGTAGTTGTAGTGTGCATTTAGTATACTTAACCATTTGTGAGCCCTGCCAGCGCCGTAAGGAGCCATCTTCTCTACCAGCCGGATACTTTTTCAACCGATCGATGTTTGTCTTCAACCTTTAGGGGCGAAGCTCCTTAAAGTGGCATCCGTTCGTTCATCGTAGTAGTCCTAGTCGTAGTGTGTAACCAGTATACTTACCCGTTTGTGAGCCCTGCCAGCGCCGTAAAGAGCCATCTTCTCTACCAGCTGGATACCTTTTCAACCAATCGAAGTCTCCACTCAATCTTTTAGAGGCAAAGCTCAATAAAGCGGCACCCATTCGTTCATCAAATTAGTCCTACTTGTAGTCGTAGTGTGCAACTAGAATACTTACCCGTTTGTGAGCGCTGCCAGTGCCGCGAAGAGCCATCTTCTCTACAAGCCGGATACCTTTTCAATAGATCGAGGTTTCCACTCAATCTTTTAGGGGTGAACTCTTTGAAGCGGCACCCGTTTTTTCATCGTAGTGGTCCTAGTCGTAGTGTGTAACCAGTACACTTACCCGTATCTGAGCCCTGCCAGTGCCGTAAAGAGCCATCTTCTCTACAAGCGGGATACCCTTTCAACTGATCGATGTTTTCACTCAACCTTTTTGGGGCGAAGCTTCTTAAAGCGGCATTCGTTTGTTCCTCGTAGTAGTCCTAGTCGTGTTCGTAGTGTGTAACCAGTATACTTGCCCATTTGTGAGCTCTGCCAGAGCCGTAAAGAGCCATCCTCTCTACCAGCCGGATACCTTTCAACAGATCGAGGATTCCACTCAAACTTTTAGAGGCGAAGCTCCTTAAAGTGGCAACCGTTTGTTCCTCATAATAGTGCTAGTCGTAGTCGTCATGTGCAGCTAGTATACTTACCCGTTTGTGAGCTCTGCCAGCGCCGTAAAGAGCCAACTACTCTACCAGCCAAATACCTTTTCTACCGATCGAGCTTTCCACTCAACCTTTTAGGGCCGAACCTCCTCAAAGCGGCACCAATTCGTTCATCGCAGTAGTCCTAGTCGTAGTCATATTGCGTAACCAGTATACTTACCCGTTTGTGAGCCCTGCCAGCGCCGTAAAGAGCCATCTTTTCTACCAGCCGGATACCCTTTCAACCGATCGAGGTTTCTACGCAACCTTTTAGGGGCGAAGCTCCTTGAAGCGGCACCAATTCGTTCATTGTAGTAGTCCTAGTCGTAGTCGTATTGTGTAACCGGTATACTTACCTGTTTGTGAGCTCTGCCGGTGCCGTAAAGAGCCATCTTCTCTACCAGCCGGATACCTTTTCAACTGATTGATGTTTCCATTAAACCTTTTAGGGGAGAAGCTCCTTAAAGCGGCACCCGTTCGTTCATTGTAGTAGTCCTAGTCGTAGTCGTAGTGTATAACCAGTATACTTACCTGTTTGTGAGCTCTGCCGGTCCCGTAAAGAGCCACATTTTCTCTACCAGCCGGAAACCTTTTCAACAGATTGATGTTTCCACTGAACCTTTTAGGGGCGAAGCTCCTTAAAGCGGCACCCGTTCGTTCATCGTAGTAGTCCTAGTCGTAGTCGCAGTGTGTAACTAGTTTACTTACCCGTTTGGAGCCCTGCCAGCGCCGTAAAGAGCCTTCTTCTCTACCAGCCGTATACCTTTTCAACCGTTCGAGGTTTCTACTCAAGTTTTTAGGGGCGAAAGTTCTTAGAGCGACATCCGTTCATTCATAGTAGTAGTCCTAGTCGTAGTCGTAGTCTGCAACTAGTATACTTACCCGTTTGTGAGCCCTGCCAGCGCTGTAAAGAGCCATCTTGTCTACCAGCCGGATACATTTTCAACCGATCGAGGTTTCCACTCAACATTTAAAGGGCAAAGCTCCTTAATAAGGCAACCGTTTATTCATTGTAGTAGTCCTAGTCGTAGTTGTAGTGTGCATTTAGTATACTTACCCATTTGTGAGCCCTGCCAGCGCCGTAAGGAGCCATCTTCTCTACCAGCCGGATACTTTTTTAACCGATCGATGTTTGTACTCAACCTTTAGGGGCGAAGCTCCTTAAAGTGGCATCCGTTCGTTCATCGTAGTAGTCCTAGTCGTAGTGTGTAACCAGTATACTTACCCGTTTGTGAGCCCTGCCAGCGCCGTAAAGAGCCATCTTCTCTACCAGCTGGATACCTTTTCAACCAATCGAAGTTTCCACTCAATCTTTTAGAGGCAAAGCTCAATAAAGCGGCACCTATTCTTTCATCAAATTAGTCCTACTTGTAGTCGTAGTGTGCAACTAGAATACTTACCCGTTTGTGAGCGCTGCCAGTGCCGCGAAGAGCCATCTTCTCTACAAGCCGGATACCTTTTCAATAGATCGAGGTTTCCACTCAATCTTTTAGGGGTGAACTCTTTGAAGCGGCACCCGTTTTTTCATCGTAGTGGTCCTAGTCGTAGTGTGTAACCAGTACACTTACCCGTATCTGAGCCCTGCCAGTGCCGTAAAGAGCCATCTTCTCTACAAGCGGGATACCCTTTCAACTGATCGATGTTTTCACTCAACCTTTTTGGGGCGAAGCTTCTTAAAGCGGCATTCGTTTGTTCCTCGTAGTAGTCCTAGTCGCGTTCGTAGTGTGTAACCAGTATACTTGCCCATTTGTGAGCCCTGCCAGAGCCGTAAAGAGCCATCCTCTCTACCAGCCGGATACCTTTCAACCGATCGAGGATTCCACTCAAACTTTTAGAGGCGAAGCTCCTTAAAGTGGCACCCGTTTGTTCCTCATAATAGTCCCAGTCGTAGTCGTCATGTGTAACTAGTATACTTACCCGTTTGTGAGCTCTTCCAGTGCCGTAAAGAGCCATCTACTCTACCAGCCGATTAACTTTTCAACCGATCGAGCTCTCCACTCAACATTTTAGGGCGGAAGCTCCTTAAAGCGGCACCCATTCGTTCATCGCAGTATTCCTAGTCGTAGTCATATTGCGCAACCAGTATACTTACCCGTTTGTGAGCCCTTCCAGCGCCGTAAAGAGCCATCTTTTCTACCAGCCGGATACCTTTTCAACCGATCGAGGTTTCCACTCCACCTTCTAGGGGCGAAGCTCCTTTAAGCGGCACCTGTTCGTTCATTGTAGTAGTTCTAGTTGTAGTCGTAGTGTGTAACCAGTATACTTACCCAATTGTCAGCCCTGCCAGAGCCGTAAAGAGCCATCTTCTCTACCAGGCGGATACCGTTTCAACCGATCCAGGTTTCCACTCAAACTTTTAGGGGAGAAGCTCCTTAAACGGCACCCGTTCGTTCATTGTAGTAGTCCTAGTCGCAGTCCTAGTGGGTAACCAGTATACTTACCTGTTTGTGAGCTCTGCCGGCGCCCTAAAGAGCCATCTTCTCTATCAGCCGGATACCTTTTCAACCGATCGAAGTTTCCACTCAAACTATTAGAAGCGATCTCTTTAAAGAGGCACCGGTTCGTTCATCGTAGTAGTCCTAGTCATAGTGTGTAACAAGTACACTTACCCGTTTTTGAGCCCTGCCAATAGAGCCATCTTCTCTACAAGCCGGATACCTTTTTAACCGATCGATGTTTCCACTCAACCTTTTAGGGGCGAAGCTCCTTAAATCGGCACCCGTTCGTTCATTGTAGTAGTCCTAGTCGTAGTCGTAGTGTGTTACCAGTATACTTACCTGTTTGTGAGCTCTGCCGGTGCCGTAAAGAGCCATCTTCTCTACCAGCCGGATACCTTTTCAACCGATTGGTGTTTCCACTGAACCTTTTAGGGCCGAAGCTCCTTAAAGAGGCACCCATTCGTTCATCGCAGTAGTCCTAGTCGTAGTCATATTGCGTAACCAGTATACTTACCCGTTTGTGAGCCCTGCAAGCGCCGTAAAGAGCCATCTTCTCTACAAGCCAGATACCTTTTCAACCGATCGAGGTTCCCACTCCACCTTCTAGGGGCGAAGCTCCTTTAAGCGGAACCCGTTCGTTCATTGTAGTAGTCCTAGTTGTAGTCGTATTGTGTCACCAGTATACTTACCCATTTGTCAACCCTGCCAGAGCCGTAAAAAGCCATCTTCTCTACCACTAGGATACCTTTTCAACCGATCTTGGTTTCCACTAAACCTTTTCGGGGCGAAGCTCCTTAAAGCGGCATCCGTTAGTTCACTGTAGTAGTCCTAGTCGTTGTCGTTGTGTGTAACCAGTATACTTACCTGTTTGTGAGCCCCGCCGGTGCCGTAAAGAGCAATCTTCTCTACCAGCCGGATACCTTTTCAACAGATTGATGTTTCCACTGAACCTTTTCGGGGCGAAGCTCCTTAAAGCGGCACCCGTTCGTTCACTGTAGTAGTCCTAGTCGTAGTCGTAGTGTGTAACCAGTATACTTACGTGTTTGTGAGCTCTGCTGGTGCCGTAAAGAGCCATCTTCTCTACCAGCCGGATACCTTTTCAACAGATTGATGTTTCCACTGAACCTTTTAGGGGAGAAGCTCCTTAAAGCGGCACCCGTTCGTTCATTGTAGTAGTCCTAGTCGTAGTCCTAGTGTATATTCAGTATACTTACCTGTTTGTGAGCTCTGCCGGTGCCGTAAAGAGCCATTTTTTCTACCAGCCAGAAACCTTTTCAACAGATTGATGTTTCCACTGAACCTTTTAGGGGCGAAGCTCCTTAAAGCGGCACCCGTTCGTTCATCGTAGTAGTCCTAGTCGTAGTCGTAGTGTGCAACTTGTATACTTACCCGTTTGTGAGCCCTGCCAGCGCCGTAAAGAGCCTTCTTCTCTACCAGCCGTATACCTTTTCAACCGTTCGAGGTTTCCACTCAAGTTTTTAGGGGCGAAAGTTCTTAGAGCGACATCCGTTCATTCATAGTAGTAGTCCTAGTCGTTGTCGTAGTCTGCAACTAGTATACTTACCCGTTTGTGAGCTCTGCCAGCGCCGTAAAGAGCCATCTTCTCTACCAGGCGGGTACCGTTTCAACCGATACAGGTTTTCACTCAACCTTTTAGGGGAGAAGCTCCTTATAGCTGCACCCGTTCGTTCATTGTAGTAGTCCTAGTCGCAGTCGTAGTGTGTAACCAGTATACTTACCTGTTTGTGAGCTCTGCCGGTGCCGTAAAGAGCCATCTTCTCTACCAGCCGGATACCTTTTCAACCGATCGAGGTTTCCACTCAAACTTTTAGAAGCGATCTCTTTAAAGAGGCACCGGTTCGTTCATCGTAGTAGTCCTAGTCGTAGTGTGTAACCAGTACACTTACCCGTTTTTGAGCCCTGCCAATAGAGCCATCTTCTCTACAAGCCGGATACCTTTTTAACCGATCGATGTTTCCACTCAACCTTTTAGGGGCGAAGCTCCTTAAATCGGCAACCGTTCGTTCATCGTAGTAGTTCTAGTCGTAGTCGTAGTGTGTAACCAGAATACTTACCCGTTTTGAGCACTGCCGGTGCCGTAAAGAGCCATCTTCTCTACCAGCCGGATACCTTTTCACCCGATCGATGTTTCTACTCAACCTTTTAGGGGCAAAGCTCCTTAAAGCGGCACCCGTTCGTTCATCGTAGTACTCCTAGTCGTAGTCGTAGTGTGAAACAAGTATACTCACCCGTTTGTGAGCCCTGCCAGCTCTGTAAAGAGCCATCTTCGCTACCAGCCGGATACCTTTCAACTGCTCGATGTTCCTATTAAACCTTTTAGAGGCGAAGCTCCTTAAAGCGGCACCCGTTCGTTCATCAAATTAGTCCTAGTCGTAGTCGTAGTGTGCAAGTAGAATACTTACCCGTTTGTGAGCCCTGCCAGTGCCGCAAAGAGCCATCTTCTCTACAAGCCGGATACCTTTTCAAGAGATCGAGGTTTACACTCAATCTTTTAGGGGCGAACTCTTTAGAGCGGCACCCGTTTTTTCATCGTAGTAGTCCTAGTCGTAGTGTGTAACCAGTACACTTACCCGTATGTGAGCCCTGCCAGTGCCGTAAAGAGCCATCTTCTCTACAAGCGGGATACCCTTTCAACCGATCGATGTTTCACTCACCTTTTTGGGGCGAAGCTCCTTAAAGCGGCATTCGTTCGTTCCTCGTAGTAGTCCTAGTCGTAGTCATATTGCGTAACCAGTATACTTACCCGTTTGTGAGCCCTGCAAGCGCCGTAAAGAGCCATCTTCTCTAAAAGCCAGATACTTTTTTCAACCGATCGAGGTTTCCACTCCACCTTC
>WOVY01007397.1:0-18022 GCA_013436015.1 Rhipicephalus annulatus
TGTCAGCATATGTCTTTATACGCAAGTGGCGAGGATCAACTTGTGTGCATATGTCCTTATACACCAGTGGCTAGGATCAGCTCTTCAGCATATGTTTTTATACGCCAGTGGCCAGGATCAGCTTGTCAGCGACATGTCTTTACACGCCAGTGACCAGGATCATCTTGTGTGCATATGTCTTTATACGCCAGTGGCCATGATCAGCTTGTCAGCATATGTCTTAATAGCGAGTGGCCAGGATCAGTTTGTGAGCAGATGTCTTTATATGCCAGGGGCCAGGATCAGCTTGTCAGCATATGTCCTTACACGCCAGTGGCGAGGATCAACTTGTCAGCATATGTCTTTATATGCCAGTGGTCAGGATCAGCCCTTCAGTATATGTCTTTATACGCCAAGTCCCCAGGAACAGCTTGTCAGCATACGTCTTTATACGCCAGTGGCCAGGATCAGCTTGTGTGCATATGTCTTTGTACGCCAGTGCCCAGGACCAGCTTGTCAGCTTATGTCTTTATATGCCAGTGGCCAGGATCAGCTTGTCAGCATATGTCTTTATACGCCAGTCACCAGGATCAGCTAGTTGGCATATGTTTTTATATGCCAGTCGCCAGGATCAGCTTGTCAGTATTTGTCTTTATATGCCAGTGGCCAGGATCAGGTTGTCAGGATATGACTTTATACGCCAGTGACCAGGATCAGCTTGTCAGCATATGTTATTATACACCAGTCGCCAGGATCAGGTTGTCAGCATATGTCTTTTATACGCCAGTCGCCAGGATCAGGCTGTCAGCATGTCTTTATATGCCAGTGGCCAGGATCACCTTGTCAGCATATGTCTTTGTACGCCAGTCACCTAGATGAACTTGTCAGCATATGTCTTATTATGCCAGTGGCCAGGATCAGCTTCTCAGCATATATATTTATACGCTAGTAGCAAGGTTCAGTCCTTCAGCATATGTCTTTATACGCCAGTGGCCACTATCAGCTTGTCAGCATATGTCTTTATGAGCCAGTCGCAAGGTTCAGCTTGTCATCATATGTCTATATGCCAGTGGCCAGGATCAGCTTGTCAGCATATGTCTTCATACGCCAGTCGCCAGAATCAGCCAGTGTACTTGTCTTTATAAGCCAGTCGCCAAGTTCAGCTTGTGTGCATATGTCTTTATACGCCAGTCGCCAGGATCAGCTTGTCAGCATATGTCTTTATACGCCAGTGGCCAGGATCAGCTTGTCAGCATATGTCTTTATACGCCAGTGGCCAGGATCAGCTTGTCAGCATATCTCTTTATACGCCAGTGGCAAGGATCATCTTGTCAGCATATCACTTTATACGCCAGTGGCAAGGATCAACTTGTCAGCATATGTCTTTATACGCCAGTCGCCAGGATCAGCTTGTCAGCATATGTCTTTATACGCCAGGGGCCAGGATCTGCTTGCCAGCATACGTCTTTATACGCCAGTGGCCAGGATCAGCTTGTCAGCATGGCTTTATACGCCAGTGGCCAGGATCAGCTTGTAAGCATATGTATTTATACGCCAGTGGCCAGGATCAGCTTGTCAGCATACGTCTTTATACGCCAGTGGCCAGGATCAGCTTGTGTGCATATGTCTTTATACGCCAGTGCCCAGGATCAGCTTGTCAGCATATGTCTTTATATACCAGTGGCCAGGATCAGCTTGTCAGCATATATCTTTATACACCAGTCGCCAGGATCAGCTAGTGGGCATGTCTTTATACGCCAGTCGCCAGGATCAGCTTGTCAGTATTTATTCTTTATACGCCAGTGGCCAGGATCAGGTTGTCAGGATATGTCTTTATACGCCAGTGGCCAGGATCAGCTTGTCAGCATATGTCTCTATACGCCAGTGGCCAGGATGAGCTTGTCGGCATATGTCTATATACAACTGTCGCCAGGATCAGCTTGTCAGCATATGTCTTTATACACCAGTGGCCAGGATCAGCCCTTCAGCATATGTCTTTATACGCCAGTGGCCAGGATCATCTTGTGTGCATATGTCTTTATACGCCAGTCGCCAGTATCAGCTTGTCAGCATATGTCTTTATACGCCAGTGGCCAGGATCAGCTTGTCAGCATATCTCTTTATACGCCAGTGGCAAGGATCATCTTGTCAGCATATCTCTTTATACGCCAGTGGCAAGGATCAACTTGTCAGCATATGTCTTTATACGCCAGTCGCCAGGATCAGCTTGTCAGCGTATGTCTTTATACGCCAGGGGCCAGAATCTGCTTGCCAGCATACGTCTTTATACGCCAGTGGCCAGGACCAGCTTGTCAGCATGGCTTTATACGCCAGTGGCAGGGATCAGCTTGTCAGCATATGTCTTTATAAGCCAGTGGCCAGGATCAGCTTGTGAGCATATGTCTTTTTATGCCAGTGGCCAGGATCAGCTTGTCAGCATATGTCTTTATACACCAGTGGCCAGGATCAGCCCTTCAGCATATGTCTTTATACGCCAGTGGCCAGGATCATCTTGTGTGCATATGTCTTTATACGCCAGTCGCCAGTATCAGCTTGTCAGCATATGTCTTTATACGCCAGTGGCCAGGATCAGCTTGTCAGCATATCTCTTTATACGCCAGTGGCAAGGATCATCTTGTCAGCATATCTCTTTATACGCCAGTGGCAAGGATCAACTTGTCAGCATATGTCTTTATACGCCAGTCGCCAGGATCAGCTTGTCAGCGTATGTCTTTATACGCCAGGGGCCAGAATCTGCTTGCCAGCATACTTCTTTATACGCCAGTGGCCAGGACCAGCTTGTCAGCATGGCTTCATACGCCAGTGGCAGGGATCAGCTTGTCAGCATATGTCTTTATAAGCCAGTGGCCAGGATCAGCTTGTGAGCATATGTCTTTTTATGCCAGTGGCCAGGATCAGCTTGTCAGCGAATGTCTTTATATGCCAGTGGCCAGGATCAGCTTGTCAGCATATGTCTGTATACGCCAGTGGCCAGGATCAGCTTCAGCATATGTTTGTCGCAGCCTCCGACCTGCGAGCCCGTGGAAGAGGACGCCTGCATGGCCATCTCGGAGTCCTTCGTCACCGGGACAGTTTTCGTGAAGCGTGACTGCGCCTGCCCCGCTGGCATGCGCTGCCCGACCGACTTGGACCTGGCCGCAGACCGCGTGGAGCTAGCCAAGGGCACCTACTACCTCATGAACTGCCTCCCCGAGCGTGCCTAAAAGGCGCGTCGCAGCAGCCACCAATAAAATCTCGTGTGGCCCTCATCCGCCCTTTACCCCGATGCCCGCAAAGTGTTCATTCGCGATTCACTGTTTACGTACCTCTGCCAAAAAGAAGCCACCACATTTGCGCCCGTGTCGGACACTATAGCGTAAGTCCTCCTTCGGTGTTCAATGGTGGCACTTGTACATGATGCGGTGCCGTCTGTGCTCTCTTCTCACGACAGCGCCGAAGCATGCGCACAATTATAGAAGAAACACAGCAGCTGGCGAACGCTGCAGCAAAGAATAATTACCCCATATGGGCCTCAATATTCTTTCTTCTCATCTCCGCTTACTCTGATGCAGATTTGTGTGTTGTACAGCAGCAATATTTGCACTGGACTCTTCCTCTCTTCTGACGGTGCTGTTATTATGCAGCGCGCTGTTCAGCGCCACATGCTCCATTAGCCTGTGCAGGGAGCCCATTAACGTGAATAAATTGTTCATGCTGGATCTCGCACAGCATTTACGCAACCTCAAATGGGCCCTCCGGCAAAAGGCTGCAGCATGCAACTGACAAGTGGGCGCGTCTTGAACAAAATAGTGTCTTTTTTACGCTATAGTGGAGATTTGGCCCCTTCACGAACCAGTCTTACGACGTATGCATAAGGCAAGCGTAAGCAGTCTCCAGACGTTTCTGTTGACAGAACTCTCAAGCATGCAGTTGGTGACCTCAAGTTTACGCCTGAGAGAATCGCTGTACATATTTTTAAAGACGTTGATTACTCGGGTTTCATATCGTAACCGCGTAATAATGAATGCAAGACATGCTGCAATAATTCAACAGCGCCAATGCTTACTGTTTTTCTCTGTTTGGAAAGTCGCCATAACTGGGACGTCCTCATGACGTAGTATGTGGACGTCCGTTAGGTATTTAACAATATCCACAATAAACAAAACTATCACTGTACTTTAGCCACATATTTTTATAGCTAATAATGATTTTTGTAGTTTTCGAAATATTGCAGAGATGACAATGCTACTGATAAAATAAACGGGAATGATCAGATTGCGTAAGCTGCACAAAATATGAAGTATGCGACGCGAAACCTTACGCGCTAAGTTGCACGCCGAGACGTTAAAAGTAGCGCACATTTGCAGTTGCACGCCGCGTCTACATCGCAAATGTCGCCCTAAAGACCTGCTTCGAGAGGACGCTTAGCGCAGCGCTGTATCGCCCCGGTTCGCCGTATACAACACTTCGAGGGAGCAGGAATTTCGAAGGCGCCGAATAAAGCTGTGGCCTCCAGTGTTGACACGCGTTTTAAAAATGAAATTCCTCCTCAACAAAAGTGACCGCTGGTTTAGTGACATCCGCTCAGCTCCTTACATAACCAAAATCATGACTCTTTTTCTTTATTGTTCTTGAAACATTGATTCTTGTTACGCGCACAAATGCATAATCGTTGCGTGTCTTTTCTTCCCCGCGGCAGAGTGCATCGAGGAAAGAAGCGAAATAAGATTATACGCATGTTAAGAGCGTTGTACAGACAAACCTCGCTATAACAAAGTAGCATCGGGACCATAAAGGGATTCGTTACATACAATATTTGTTGTAACAGCGGAGATAAAAATATGCTCTACTGCAAAACCTAGATACAAAAGCGCAATGTGCCAGGCTTCAAATCCACTATAAATGAGGCAATCCTTACGTGTATCCCTGCGGCGTTTCAAATGTCCGTTAATACTGAGGAGCAACCAGCAACATGTACATTGGGTGATGCAAGGTAACCAATATTTTTTGTAATCTTATCGAACAATGTTTACAGAAGAAGCTATGATTACTTCGCTCTTTACGATACTTTCCCGTTTTAAGCCACGTGCGAAGTAAGTTTTCGTTTATTAAAGCTTACTAGTGGCGGCTCTCGCATCTCGGTTTCGTTATAGAACAAATAAAAGTCACTGAAAGGACGCGCGGCGAACACAAGTTGGCAATCATTTCACTATAACCAACAATTCACTATATCAGTGTTTGTTATAACGAGGTTCCGCTGTTATACCACTTGTGCTGCAAGAGTCTGTGTCCCCTGTTAAGAAGTGAGACAGTGTATACTAGCTGCAATATGTGAAGGCACAGCCCCAGCAGGACCGAAATTCGCGATGAATTTCACCTAAGCGTGTCGACAACTTCTATTCTACTTCTCAAATTATCGCCCATCGCCGAACTTTTATCCTCCTGTCCATAACACCGTCTGCAATTCAGCTTCTAGGTCGATAATTAACGCCACCATTAACTGTGCGGCGTCAACTGGGAGACAACTGGATTTCTGCGGAGTTTTCGTTTACGAAAAGCCCGAAAAGGAACATTGCCCCGTAATGCTATACAATTCTATATTCATTCCCCATGGTAATATTGATAGTGGCTATAGGCGAGACTATAGGCAATGAGGCAGAATCTATAGCACTGACATTGGCAGCTTTTAATATAGGACCATCTGATTAAATGGCAGCTTGTTTTGCAAGCTATATGGCAAACTGGTATGTTCGTCGCATTTCCGTCCTATGGGGTCTGGACAACAAAAATATGCAGGAGAAACAGTACTTCCTTAGATCGATTAAGGACACTTGTTCAGTGCGTTGCTTATAATCATTAGCGAGCTTCCGTGAACAATGCTTCTTTCCTCCAGAACTTGTAATGTAACCCCGTTACTTCTTGTGAATAAATGTAACCGCACATATACGACTCTTTGACGTGTAATTGTACCCCAAACTGCATTCACTCCCACCAAACCACGATAGCGCTTGATTAAGGTAAAGCCATAGAGGGCTCACCAAACGGGGAATATAACCATTCTGCGGCGCCGGGAATAAGTGGTACAAAGAATTACCATCTCGTGATGACGTCATCATGAGTGGCAAATGACAAAATTTTGTGACGTCATCGGTGTTAACATGACGTCATGTCGTGAAACCCCACATAATGCTGCGCTGTAGCTCCTTCCGTTGGGTGATGACCAGAACCGAAGAGTGAGTGACCTCGAGAGAAGAAAATGAAGATGGCGGTTGGCAGTGGCAGGTGAAGTATAGGATGGTAGATTTTGTAGCACACAGAATCGGCGGCCTATTTACGGAGTCATCGCTGAAAGTTAGCACTTGTTGCGTGTGTATCTTGTTTGCTTCCTCCTGTGGATCCTGTGCTCTATATCATGCGCAGTCATACCTAACCACCACGCCCAGTCTTCAACCTTATTCGCAACTCCGTAAAACGTCCCATGTGCTGGAAACATTGGTCGAAAAAACAAAGATGGCTGCGCTTAACAGGGTCCACGCATTACTTTCATCTGGCACTCTGTGGAAGTTTTTTTATTGTGACGTCGTATCGCGTCGTTTCGTCAAAAGCGAAAATGGCCTTGGCCGCGGACCACCTCATTTTCATCCGCATAAGAGGTTTCACTGGCAAAAAAGCGAAAATAGTCGCGGCATGCGTGCACACATCGAGCCTCTTCGTCGAAGCGCATAAGATTTGGTTCAAGTTTGAAGAACCTGTCCAGCGAGCTCGAGATTGAAGAAGGTGTAGCGGGCTCTCCTAAAGGTGCAAGCACTTGTGCGCGGCGTTGCTGCACTGCTACAGGCAAGTCCTCGGCAGTTTTCGAGGTAACTCTGCAATCGCTGCGACTCGTGCGATTGCATGTATCCCATTGTGCACGCCGTTCACTTGATTACAGAGCTGAGGTATGCCTGGGCCAGTGTATCTTGAGGTAAGTCAGATCGTAATTTCGATTGAAGTAGGAATGCTCCTTTCTTTCATTCGCAAATCTATGTTATAAGGCTTCTTATAAATAAGGTCGTGCACTTGTGAACAATGGCTCGTTTATTTTGGCAGTACTTGATATTCAAATAAGAGAT
The DNA here is from genome assembly GCA_013436015.1 of Rhipicephalus annulatus. Taxonomy (NCBI): domain Eukaryota; kingdom Metazoa; phylum Arthropoda; class Arachnida; order Ixodida; family Ixodidae; genus Rhipicephalus; species Rhipicephalus annulatus. The sequence goes on from WOVY01007397.1 coordinate 7,092, forward strand.
ATATACACGCACACTACGCACGCACGAAGATATGCATGTCTGCTATGCAGGCGCGAACTTGCGTGAAGGGTGGTTGAACCCTACCCCACCCCAGAAAAATGTCAGCCGTACGACCCTGGTGAAAGTATATACAAATATAATAAACTCATAACTAATCAAAGTAAATAATTATCAATTAACCTCTTCAGGTTTCTAAAAAATAATCAATCGGTTATTCAGTGCAATATTGAAAAATTCATCACTCGGAAACAAGCGTGTGCCAACATAAGTTGCGCTGCACTGTGTCGGAAAGGAACCAAGCGATGCGCTCGCGAGTCGAGTGCTTCAACTCTCAAATTTCTAAAGCTAAACCTACAACCTAAATTGTCAGTGCGACGTGTTTCGTGGGAACACAGCACCATCTGCAGACACCGTTGAGAAAAGCAGGCATAAACAGTATACGTTTTTCTATATTAATATATCTCAGGTTTCACTATACTACATTTCACGCGGAAGAAACGTAAAAACGTCAGTCACAGGGGCGCAGACTGAAAAATTTTCGGTGAGATACTCTCATCCTTTATGTATGTTCGCGCATACACTTGTGAACATGAATATATATATATATATATATATATATATATATATATATATATATATATATATTGTTACGACCTCAGTAGGCGTCTGGGGGTTATTGATACACGGTTCGAGGGACGAGCCGTATCGGCGCAGGCAGAAGATGATGATCTTCTTCTTCCACCCTCCTTGCTTCTTTTTCCTTCTTCGTCCGGCACATACGTGGCGTAACATTTCCCCCCTCGCAGACAAAGCGCGCCGCGCGTTTCATACAGGGTCGCGTTGACTGAAAGGCTTCAGGCGAGCGACATGCGTGACCTCTGTCTTTCTGGAGCGTCTCCCGCTAGCTGTAAGACGTGCGATGCGGTAGTCGACTGCGCTCAGGCGGTCAAGGATAACAAAAGGTCCGATGTAGTGCGCGAGCAGTTTTTGGCACAAGCCACGTTTGCGTAAAGGCTTCCACACCAACACGAGATCTCCCGGAATATATGTGGCCTGCCGGTGCTTGCTGTCATAACGAACTTTCGATCTGTCTTGCGAGGCTATTGTACGTAAACGAGCAAGACGACGAGCTTCTTCGGCGAGACAAAGAGTTTCTGCTAGGGAGATTTCTGATTGGTCCCGATCAGAGAAGGAAAATATTGTATCCAGAGTATAACGGGGGGGTCGAACATAGAGGAGGAAGAACGGGCTGTAGCCGGTGGTCTCATGTTGGGAAGTATTAAACGCGTATGTGACGAACGGCAAGACATCGTCCCAGTTCTTGTGGTTCGAAGCAACGTACATAGAAAGCATATTCACCAGTGTTCGAATTGTTCGCTCGACGAGACCATTCGTCTGCGGGTGATAAGGCGTCGAGTGTCTGAGCTCTGAGCCACACATACGGAGAAGTTGTTCGACAACGTCTGCCGTGAATTGACGTCCACGGTCACTTATGATGACGCGAGGGGGCCCATGACGCAGTATGATAGAATGGAGAAGGAAGGACGACACTTGACCAGCAGTCGCGGATGGCAGGGCAGCAGTCTCGCAGTACCGAGTAAGATGGTCAGCACATACCACAATCCATCTGTTGCCTTTCGATAAACGCGGAAAAGGGCCCACCAGGTCAATGCCAATTTGTTCGAACGGAGAACTGGGAGGCGTCACAGGTTGTAGATGTCCGGCCGGAGCTGCTGAGAGAGATTTGTGCGCCTGGCATTGCGCACAACTGGCCACGTACAACTCAACTGACTGGCGCATACGTGGCCAGTAGAAGCGTTCCTGGGTACGATGAAGAGTGCGCGTCGTTCCGAGGTGACCTGAAGTGGCGTCATCATGCATGGCGTACAAAACAGATGACCGTAGTGCCTCTGGAACCACCAGCAGGAAGCGGGAACCGGTGCCGGAGATGGATTTCTTGTACAGTAGACCATCACGGACGCAAAAGCGGCTTTCCGGAGTGGATGCTTGTGCGATCACGAATAACGGATTCAAACTCACGTCCTTCCGCTGCTCAGTTTCAAAGGTGGCCTTATCCGGGAACGCTGGTGCTACGGACGCAATCAGATGATCGAAATCGTCAGCGTCGCAAACTGTAGCATCAACTGGCATCCTTGAAAGGCAGTCTGCGTCCGCGTGCTTCCTGCCGCTCTTGTACGATACCGTGAAGTTGTACTCTTGCAGCCGGAGGGCCCAGCGTGCTAGACGGCCTGACGGATCCCGAAGGTTGATAAGCCAGCACAAAGAATGATGATCCGTAACTACTTGGAAAGGACGACCGTACAGGTATGAGCGGAATCGCTGCACAGCGAAGACGAGTGCAAGGCATTCTTGTTCGGTCACAGTGTAATTGCGTTCCGGCTTACTTAAAGTGCGACTGGCATATGCGATCACGTGTTCCACTTGATTACATCGCTGTATCAGGACTGCACCTATGCCAATGCCGCTTGCGTCGGTGTGAACTTCAGTCGCCGCAGAAGGATCGAAGTGCCGCAGGATAGGCTGCGACGTGAGCAAGAACTTCAGTTGGTTGAAAGAAGTTTCACAATCAGGAGTCCATTCAAAACTAGCACCTTGGCGGAGAAGACAGGTCAGTGGAAAGGCAACTTCTGCAAAGGCGGGAATAAATCGGCGAAAGTAAGAGCAGAGGCCCAAGAAGCTCCGAAGCTCCTTCACTGAGCCAGGTGGTTTAAAAGCTCTAACAGCCGCTGTCTTATTCGGGTCGGGCCTGATGCCATCCTTGTTGACGAGATGTCCCAGCACCAGTGTTTGTCGAGCTCCGAAATGACACTTCTTTGCATTAAGAACCAAGCCAGCATTTCGAATACATTTCAAAAACCAGCTCTACCCTTTCGTTATGTTCACTGAATGTACGCCCGAAGATAACAACGTCGTCAAGATAACACATACAGATGTTCCACTTCAGGCCGCGCAGAATGGTGTCCATGAATCTTTCAAATGTAGCGGGCGCGTTACATAGACCAAAAGGCATCACGTTAAATTCATATAGTCCGTCCGGAGTAACGAAAGCCGTCTTTTCTTTGTCCATTGAATGCACAGGTATTTGCCAATAGCCTGAGCGTAAGTCTATGGACGAAAAGTAGGATGCTGAATGGAGGCAGTCTAGAGCGTCATCAATGCGTGGGAGAGGGTAGACATCTCTCTTTGTGACGGAGTTTAGACGGCGATAGTCCACACAGAATCTCCAGGTACCATCCTTCTTTTTGACTAGAATCACGGGAGCCGCCCAAGGACTCGATGATTCTCGAATGACACCCTTCTGCAGCATATCACGCACTTGTTCATCAATTATCTTGCGCTCAGACGGCGACACTCGGTAGGGTTTCTGGCGGATGGGCTGTGCTGTTCCCGTGTTTATCCTGTGGAGAATCCGAGACGCGGGAATCGAGGGCGCATGGTCATGGGAAAAATCGAAAATCGTCACGTATTTTGACAAAACGTCCAGAAGCGTGCGGCGTTTGTCAGTAGTAAGTGACTTGTCGATCATAGGTAAAAGTTTTGAATCGGCCGTAGAAGTATTGGCTGAGGCCCCACCTGGAGCATCACTGAGGGCAGCCACTGCCATCGGTGAGTATGTTTTGAACTTGGCAAGCTTCAGTCCTCCTGGTAGAACCACCGACTCAGCTGAACAGTTTACCGCCCATAGTCCTGTGCGTCCTTGAACGAGTGACACTATGCAATGCGGCACCAATGTGTTCTTCTTAATGCAACTGAGATGAAAGGGCTCCACCAATGCGTCGAACGCACTGTCATTGTTTTCAATGCGTGAAGAGTATACAGGAACACATACTGCAGAGAATGCCGGCACAATGCTATCTTCACTGACCCGGAGCGCACCGTGCTCCCTGTCTGAATTCTCTAATAGTTTCTCCAGGGGCAGCATCACATATGTACACCTCTCCATTTCTACAATCAACAGTGGCGCCACACATTCGAAGGAAGTCAATCCCCAGGATTATGTCGTGTGTGCTCCTTGGAAGAATCGTAAACTCTGTGACAAACACTTGATCACCCAAGCACACTTCTGCGGTACAGACACCAATGGGACACAGCGAGTTACCACCAACGCCACAGAATGTTGTTGCCTTCTCCCACAAAAACATCACCTTTTGTCCTAAACGGTGTTTAAAAGCAGCACTCATAATCGAAACTGTAGCACCAGTGTCCACCAAAGCCATCGTACACACACCATCAACAAAAACTTCTACCTTGTTCTTGAACATCAACACAGACGGGGGTATTTCGTTTTGCAGCAAGTCACCAGCGACCTCACCCCCATCGGCCGCACTGTTTAGTTTTCCTGGTGTGGTGACGATGGGCGGCGCCGTGGCGATGGAGACCGGTGGGATCGAGGCGCAGGAGGTGGCGTCACACTTCGATCAGAGGCAGGGGAGTTGTTGCGCCAGTGTCCGTGCCAGGAGCTGCTGCCGGGTCTTGAGTCGGTGGGCCAGTGTCCTTGAAAAGGTGGGACAGCAGGTTTATCGGTCAAGCTTGTCCACTGATCATAGCGTGGTATGCGCGAACGATCGCAATACCTCGATATGTGACCAGTCAGACCACAGTTGTAGCACACAGGCGCAGGACGAGGTCGTCGCCGTTCTTCGAAGTGTTCACGTCTGCGAGCGTTCGCGTAAGCCCGAGATTCAATGAAATCAGTTGTCGGTGGGTGGTATGAGCGTACGGAACGGAAACGTTGAGGGTACTGTGATCGCTCGTAAAAAGCCGGACTTGACTGCTGAATACGCCGAGGCCCTGCAACCTCCGTTGCGTTGACGGATGGATGTTCATAAACTGTAAGCTGTGGGGCAGTGGTGTCCTGCGGGAAATAGGATGGAGACGTGGCAGCTGCCCGTTCACGTGTCATTTCGCCATGTCTGAGTAACTCTTCCCGAACAATTTGGCGGATGGTTGCCGAAAGGTCAACAGTTGAGGCCGCTTCTATGCTGGCTACTGAGGTGACATTTGCCAGACGACCAAACTTGGGCGCTATTCTGCGCTGCTTCAGGGGTTTCAAACGTGCGGCAGTGCCGTACAACGTCAGACACTGAAGTCAGGCTTTCCCTGCTAATAAGGAAGTTGTAAACATCTTCTGCAATTCCCTTCAGCAAATGCCCCACCTTGTCCTCTTCCGACATGCTGGAATCGACTTCCCTACACAGCCTCAAAATCTCTTCAGTATACACGATGCAGGTCTCACCGGATAGCTGGGCCCTCTGTGCAAGACTCTGCTCGGCAAGCTTCTTTTTTGCAGCTGAGTTGCCGAAACACTTCTTGATTTCTTCAACAAAGCGTTCCCATGTTGTCAGAATATCTTCATGGTTCTCATACCAAACGAGGGCAACATCAGTGAGGTAGAAAACAACGCGTGACAGTTGGGAGGCAGCATCCCATTTGTTGCAGTTGCTTACTCGCTTGAAATGTTTGAGCCATGAGTCCACGTCGTCGTTGGCCCTCCCGGAGAAGGTTCGTGGCTCTCTGTGATACGGCCAAGAACTGCTGGGGACTGGTTCCCGAGCTTCTGTTTCGTCAGGCATGATGGCCAAAGAAGGAGGCAGGCCGGCGAGGCGACGACTCCGGCGAAATCCGAGGGGTAGCGGTCCCGTCGTTGGTTCCTATACCCAGCACCTTCCACCACTCTGTTACGACCTCAGTAGGCGTCTGGGGGTTTATTGATACACGGTTCGAGGGACGAGCCGTATCGGCGCAGGCAGAAGATGATGATCTTCTTCTTCCACCCTCCTTGCTTCTTTTTCCTTCTTCGTCCGGCACATACGTGGCGTAACAATATATATATTAAAATAGAGGTGTTTTACGTCGAAAAAGGTTCAGACGCAGCTTGGCAAAATGTGCTTTATCAGGCAGGTCTGGCTAATGGCGAGTGGCGTGCGCGAGCTACTACAACAGCCACCGATCATCATCGTCTTCTTCATTGCCAACCAGAGCGTCCGTTATTCAGATTGATTAATTCATTACAATTACTCCCAGCGAAATAAGGAGCCGTCCTGGTGACCTATGGACAAGTAAACACGGGAGGGTCGTAGCAGGGCTTAAGTCTCGAGACGTGGACAATTTCCTGGCCACGACGACGTTGGTCAGAAGATGGTTCCAGTGGCTCAATGAGGTAATTCACTGGTGGCGTTTTTTTTGTAGCACACGATATGGGCCGTGATACTTGGCGACCAACTTGGTAGAAAGGCCAGGTGTAGCAGAAGCGACATGCAGCCAGGCGAGTGAACCTGGATCGTAGGAAGTAGTGTTATTTGATGCGTCAAGGTGGTGCTTTTGGCGTCCTTGGTCTTGGGTTGTAAATGATCTTGCCAGTTGGCGGCATTCTTCAGCGTATGTAGCGGCTTGAGACAAAGTCGTGGACTCTGAGGAGTCAGGTTTGTACGAAAGAAATGGTGCCCATAGTGCAAGAAGGTTCGCGTCCGTAAAGGAGGAAAAAAGGAGATAACCCAGTAGTGCTTTGAATGGCGGTATTATAGGCGAACGTGATAAACGGAGCGCTCGGTCCAATTGGAGTAGTCTGACGAGATATACATAGACAGCAATGTCACCAAGGGTGCGGTTGAAGCGCTCTGTCATTCCATTGGTCTGGGGGATGATAGGCGCTTGTAGTGCGGTGAACGACGTGGCACTCACGCAGCAGTGCTGTTATGACGTCTGACAAGAATACGCGACCACGATCGCTCAGTAACTCCCGAGGTGCTCCATGACGTAATACGATGTTGTGAAGTACGAAAGTCGGCAACGTCTTTTGCTGTCGACGAGGGAGGGGATGAAGTTCGGCATACTGCGTGAGATGGTCGACGGCAACTATGATCCAGCGGTTACCATAAACAGTGTTGGGAAGGGGACCATAGATATCGATGCCGACGCGGGTCGAATGGTCGGGATGGGCATGGCAAGGGTAACAAGGTACCACTGGCGTGATAAAGGGGAATTTTTCGTCTCTGGCACGTCGAGCAGGCCCGAACGTATTGCCGTATAAAACGGTACATGCCACGCCAGTAATATCGGAGACGTATGCGAGAATAAGTCTTCAGGAAACCTGCGTGGCCACATTGGGGGTCGTCATGAAACGTGGAACAAATTTCGGATCGTAGATGACGTGGAATCACGAGTAGCCACTGACGTCCACCGGGTGCGTAGTTGCGTCGGTACAGCACGTCGTCGAGAGTGGCGAAGTGCTCGACTTGCCAATGCAACGTGCGAGAAGGAGGGGAAGCCTTCCACCCAGCCCAGGATGTCTAGAATCGAAGCAACCCAAGGGTTCTTGCGTTGCTCAGATTGCATGTCGGCGATGGTGACGGCAGTGGCATCAGAGGTTAGACTTCGCAGCAGTCCGGGTCAGGGGGTAGGGCGAACGGGATAGGGCGTCCGCGTCCGAATGTTTCCGGCCGGAGCGATAGACCACGCGAATATTATATTCTTGAGGCGTTATGCCCATCGGGCGAGGCGACCGCTTGGGTCCTTCAGTGACGACAACCAGCAGAGGGCGTGGTGGTCAGTCACGACGTCAAAAGGGCGCCCGTACAAGTAAGGTCGAAATTTCTCTATCGCCCAAATAACGGCTAGGCATTCCTTTTCAGTGACGGAATAGTTGATTTCAAGCTTTGCTAAAGGTTCGGCTTGCGTAGGCAACCACGTACTCTTGAAAGCCGTCTTTCTTTCTGTGCAAGAATAGCGCCTAGCCCGACACCACTAGCGTCGGTGTCGATCTCTGTGGGGTGCCGATGGGTCGTAGTGTCGCAGAATAGGCGGCGACGTGAGGAGGCGGGCGCAGTTCATTGAAAGAATCGTTACAGGTGGCATACCAGGCTGAAAGGTCTCTAGAGCCGGCAAGGAGCTTGGTCAAAGGAGCGATGATCGTCGCGAAATTGCGGACGAAGCGCCGGAAGTAAGAGCACAGGCCTATTAAGCTTCGGAGCTCTTTCATGGTGGTCGGTTTGGAAAACGCTGAAACGGCTGTAAGTTTGGCAGGGTCAGGAAGAATGCCGTCTTTTGAAACCACGTGGCCAAGGATCGTAAGCCTTTCGAGCGGCGAAATGGCACTTCTTCAGATTCAGTGTCAGACCCGCGCAGAAATACACGCGAGGACTTTCTCGAGGCGGGTTAAATGGGTTGCGAAATCAGTTGAAAAAGACGACAATGTCATCTAAATAACAAAGGCAAACGTTTCCATTTGAGGCCTCGAAGGATAGAGTCCAATCATTCGCTCGAAAGTAGCTGGCGCGTTGCAGAAGGCCGAAGGGCATTGACTGTCAATCCGTAAAGCCTGTCCGGGCGTGATGAAAGCTGTTTCTCTCGCGATCGGCCTCCGCCATGGGTACCTGCCAGTAATCCAGAGCGCAGATCTAAAGAAGAGAAAAATTCGGCTCCCTGTAGGCAGTCCCAAGGCATCATCAATGCGTGGCAGTGAAAAGACATCCTTGCGCGTGATTCGGTTGAGACGTCGGTAGTCCACGCAAAACCTGATGGATCCGTCCTTCTTCTTCGCCAACAAACTGGAGAGGCCCAGGGGACTGCTTGACGGTTCGATTATGCCACGTGTCAGCATGTCGTCAACCTGTTCATTGATGGCACGGCGTTCGGTAGTTGACACACGATATGGACGCTGCCGTAATGGCTTCTCTTGACTGGTATCTATATGGTGAACAACAGATGACGCTCGACTAAGGAAGGCTGATTGTGGTCAAACGAGGCTCGAAAACGCTGTAGGAGCTTGATCAGCTGTTCCTGCTGCCCAGGCGTGAGGTCGCAATCAATGGACTTGCGGAATACATCCATAGGTCATTAGCGTCAGTTGCGGGTGTAATGGCACAAGTCGGTAAAAATGGCTTGTCTGGATAGATCAGGTCTTCGAAAATACAATTTAAGGTCTCGAGCTTCCCAGACACTCGCCGCATAGCAGGATGTACGGGCAAGCAGAAACGTTGCACGCATAAAGTACCCGCCGAACATTGGAAAAGTTGATGACGGCAAAACGGGAGGACGATGGTTCGGTGTTGCACACTAGCTATAGTTGGTTGGAAACAGGGAGTGTCGAGTTATTGGCAGCAGGGGAAAACACAGGCACTAGGATGGCGGACAACGGCGCGATGCGGACGTCAGCTGCAAGCAGACACTTGCGAGGGACTGTGGTGGTCGATATCAAGGCACAGATTCGTCAACGTGAGTTCAGCACGAGGCGCAGTCGGACGAGGGCCCATGATGGGTAAAAAGGAAATCCCATCCTAGTATACGTCGTAAGATGAACGTGGGAGAACAACAAGTTGACGGCGTAACTCCAACATCTTGAATAAGAACGCGTGCTGTGCACTGAGCTGGCGGCGCGATGAAATGGGAAGTGGCTGTACGCAGAGCAAGATTCGTAAGCGGCGTTGTAACTTTTCTCAAATCGCGACATAGCTTTTTCACTCATTACAGAAACGAACGGCGCCGGGGGTCCGACAAGTGCACGTACAGCAACACCTTCTACTAAGCACATCAATTTCCGTTGGTCGGAACAAAGAGGAGGTCTTAGAAATTTCGACGACGACGCAGTTCTTGCCTCCGGAACTGCGGCTGTCAGTTTTCCTTTCGAGCGGGGGCTCGTGCGCCGAAGCATCGGGGAGACAGATCGGCGACGGGTGGTAATGACCGGCAAGAATCGACAGGGCAGTCGTGGGGACAATGAGTCTGGTGATAGGAGAAGATGGTCGCTGGGGATTCTGGGCAAGCCTGGTAATTCGCAGAATTCCCATGGTTTGGAGGCTGGAAGTTGCGACGGCGACAGTAGCGTGCTATATGTCCCACGGAAACCGCATGCGAAACAGTGGGTCGATTATCCAAGGTGCGCCATGGGTTAACGACAGAAGGTGCTGGGGGCGAAACGGGATGGGGTGCCGTGTATGTAGGCAAGCATCGTAGGGTAGGAGGACCCGGTGCCCCGGTATGCGCCAGAGACAGTGGGGGCTGGGGGTCTAGCGACGACGGCAGCGTAGGTCAAGCGGCGTAGGGACAGATGGCAGTGGAGGCAGTGGCCTGCGTGACCTGTGTCTCAATGACCTGGCGTAGACGGTGGGTCTAACGAGGTCACTGGCGCGGATGCTTCGGGCCACAAGAGAAGCTGATGCGCAACTTCTTTCACGAATGAATTTGTTTGAGTTGGGGCAGTAAGACGGGTGTGATCAGCAGCGACGTCGTGCACGAGGCGGAAACTTCAGCCGTATCTTCAGCGGCCCTGCGCGTCGAGACGCGCTGCTTACGCAACTCGTCGTACTCCTGACAGAGCTGGACAACATCGGTGACGGTCTGCGGATTTCTAGCGACGAGCATCTGGAAGGTATCGTCGTCAACTCCTTTGATGATGTGCTTGATTTTGTCGCGTTCGGTTAGAGATTCATCAACGCGCTTGCAAAAAGACAAGACATCTTCAATGTAACTTGTAAAGGTCTCGTCCCTGCGCTGGACTCGACTAAGGAGACGCTGTTCCGCGCGAAGCCGCCGCACGGCGGGACGACCGAAGACCGCGGCGATGGTGGTCTTGAAGGCGGACCAGTTGGTGATTTCGCCTTCGTGGTTCTTGAACCAGAGGCTGGCCACATCGGCGAGGTAAAGCGCACGTTTTGTGAGCTGGTCGCAGGCGTTCCATTTGTTGGGAAGCGCTTACGATTTCGTACTCGACGAGCCAGTCCTCGACGTCTTGTTCGTCGTTGCCGCGAAAAATTGGTGGTCGCGTTGTCCAAGGCACGCCAGTACAGTACAGATGTCCGTTTGTAAGGCGCTTAGAAGGACCCAGAATCAGTCATTGTGAACGTGAAGGTAGCGTCCGATTGCGAAGTTCCAGTTGATGGTAACCCCGGCTCCTCCACCACTTAAAATAGAGG
>WOVY01007398.1:0-38552 GCA_013436015.1 Rhipicephalus annulatus
CGAATAACCTGCCCCCTTCCATTACCAGTAGCACATCCTTAGCCACTTTCACAAAACTAGTAGAAAGCGACTTGATAGCCTCGCAAACATATTATGGTGCTATGTAATCTCTCTTATTATTTAAGTAAAGTGCCAATATGATTTTACTTTGAGAAATGTGCTTGTAAGATTTTTTTTCGTTATTATTTTTTCATTTCTATTGACTGTACCTATAACTGCCTTAGATTGTCCACCTGTTAATATCTCTCTGGAATTGACAGTATGTATAAATAAATAAATAAATAAATAAATAAAACTTTGAAGAACTACAGGCCAATGAGGGTGCTGTCCATTGTATACAAGCTATTAAAATTTAATTTTTAACAGGGTTAGGACAACATTTAAACTCACTCAGACCAAGGGTCAAGCTGAATTTGTACTAGCACTCAGAGTCGACCATAATCATACTATCAATTAGGTGATATTAAAATGCTCAGAATACACCCAACCAATCTAAATAGCCTTCATAGATTACGAGAAGGCATTGATTCAGTAGAGATATCAGCAGTCATGCAGGCACAGCGGAATCAGGGCGTCGGCGCAGCAAATACGAACATCTAAGAAGAAATCAACAGGGTATCAACTGCCACCATAGAGCGCAATAACGAAAACGACAAAACACCAGAAAAGAAAGGTTTAAGACAAGAAGATACGATCCCCTCAATGCTATTGACCGCGTGCTTACTGGAGGTTTTCAGAGGCCTATAGTGCGGAGAGTTAAGGATAAGAGTTAATGGAGAGCACCTTTGCTGCGTTTTACTGATTGAACTGGTGAGTAAACTCAGGGGACAAATCGCCACTCATAATTACGGAGCAAGACAAGGAGATCTAATTTGAGGTCCTAAAATTACTCTGCAGAAAACAAAATTATTGTACAACAACTCGAAAGAGAAACAGCACTTCGAGATAGGTAGCAGTGTACTTGAAGTTGTAAAAGAGGTCGTGTACTTAGAACTAAAATTAACCGAGAAACGGGGAAACGAACCTCGAGATAGAAGTAACTAAAACAATAAGAATGGGGTGGAAGGCATATTTGTGAAGCATTCTCAAAATATGACTGGTAGATCACCACTATCTCTCAAGAGAAAGGTATATAACAGCTGCATCTTGCCCAGAACTTTGGAGCAGAAACTTGAAGGCTTACAAAGCAAGTTCAGCTTGCATTGAGGACGACGCAGCGAACAATGGAAAGAAAAATTGTAGGTGTAACCTTAAGAGACAAGAAGAGAGGAGGGTGGGTCAGAAACAAACAGGGGTTAAAAAATATCGTACTTGAAATTAAGAGAGAGGAAATGCATTTAGACCGGGCATGCAGCGCGTAGACAGCATAACACTGGTCAATAAGGGTAAACTTCCCAGAGAAGGCAAGCGGGTTAGGGGAAGACAGAAAGTTAGGTGCATGGGCAGATGAGATTAGAAAAATTTGAGGTATAAAATTGCAGCAGCAAGCACAGAATCGAGTTGAACTGGCGAAAGATGAGTGAGAGCTTTTGTCCTGCCGTGGGCGTGGTCAGGATGACGATAGTGACCGTCTTCTTGAAATTAACGAAGAGTGCGTTACTATGACGAAAAGGAGCGTAACATTACTGCAGAGATAAAAACGACCAGGTCTATCAGTTGAATTTATATTAGGGTAGTTTAGAGGTATAGGTCGTTCAAAACCTTTAAAAACAAGGATGACTAACACAGTCTGTCTGGTTCATCATTATGTCTCCAGTATGCGGTGATTTGACTGTGCCCATATTTACACAACCAATGGCGCATTCTCTAACTGCTCAAACATACACCCGCTCCTTCACGGTAGAGTCATTCACTCATCATCATTTTCACAAAGGACTGTAAAGAAGCGAGCTTACTTGCACACGCACGTGAAAGAACGGACGTTAACACGCTAGTGCCGACACGAAGCACTTGCTTCGTCATAGCGCATATGAAAAGGGTTGGCCTCCTCTGCAGATCCTATATTAGTTTATGCTTTCACTTACATCTGATGCTACCAATCAATAGAATTTTTCCGCGGACATAGACATTCATTTGCGTCGACCATTCTCAGTACCTGTGACGTTCGTCAAATACCTGGTGTTGTAGCCCAAGCCATATCTCTATAGACGTTACGCAACACGCACTGAAGCAAATATATGCACGCCCACATGCACAAGAGTGACTCATTTTCACCATGTTTCTCGATATGAATTAGCATGCACTTATAACAGCCTTGTACAGTGAACCACACACAACCATGCTTTACTTCTCGCATTGCGTGTATATTCAGATGCGTAGCCTTGCTACTACATAACTGCGCATGGTTATATAGATGCTACGTGCCACCCTGTATCGGCTATCCTCTGATGGCATCTGTCAAATGTTATGACGAAATTTTTTGATCCTATCTATACATACTGATGTATTCGTTGGTGCTGCACAATTTCGCTTTCATTCATGTTCGCGTAGTTAAGTGCTGTATGCATATCTCCTATGTTTCCAAGCAAGAAAAAGGAGTCGTAAAACTCACTGCAACACCTAGTCCTCGTTTCGAGGACCTAAATATACGAAAGCAATACGTTTTCTGGAAATTCTTTTACCTGCAAAGCTATTCCTTAGCTGCCAGTTAGATACGCCAGGCTTCCTACGTTGAACTGCATATATTGCGTACATATAGTGCGATGCCGCACTGATTGGGCTGCCACTGATATCTCGTGCGGTGGCCTTTTTTATGCGATGTGTGGTGAATACATCTAATCTCGAATACGAACTGTTCTCACAGCCAGGGACGCGTAGCAGATACCTGGGCGACCATGATTCATCAGGAGCGACTAAAACAGAACAGGAGCATTCACCGACCATATATGTGACTATTCCTGATATGAAAATGCCTGGCTTGACAGCCTTTATAGATAGGCCTGGTTTCGGTAAATAAACAGTTGCCATTTCACACCCGTGTCTGTCAGTTCATCACAGTATTCTTTGCACCGTTTACGTTTTTTGGTGATGCTCCGTACGGTCTTTGGAAATCCCTCATCCCTCCGGCGTACACAATATCGTCTCCCTTATCATAAAATAGATGGTGTTGTTTGTGTATATCCTTGAAAAGAATACCCCCGCGATATCGTTAATGGTTTTCGTAAAGCCATGACTTCATATTGTTGACAGACAGACAGACAGACAGACAGACAGACAGACAGACAGACACACAGACAGACGGACAGACTGACGGATGGATGAATGGATGGATGGATGGATGAATGGATAGATGGATGGATCGAAGGATGGATGAATGGATGGACGGACAGACAGACAGACAGACAGACAGACAGGCAGACAGACAGACAGACAGACAGACAGATAGACCCACGGACTAATGCAAGGATACATAAATAGGCGGATAAAAGAACGCACTGACAGATTCACGGATGGACGATTCGCCCCACTATCATCATTCACTTCGTGAATATGCTGCAATGCTTTTCCTTAAGTATGAACCAACTAGCTCAGCGAGAAGCCTTGTTGAGTTATATTCTTTCTTGTCACCCTCACATATGTCCTCCTCACCTTCACTTCCGTTTGCCAGCATTCGCCATGCTATGTACTCGACAAAAATATCCTGTGCTTTGCCACCGGGCCTCTATAACTGAATGTTCATAACGTTCACCTTCAAATCTTGGGTAATGTGGCTCCAATGTCATCCCACAGAGAAATAATTTTCAGTAAAAACTTCTCTCATTCCATTTTAGGGGCGAAGCTCCTTAGGGCGTGGGCTGTGCGTCCCCTGTATGTAGCCACCTCTAGTTTAGTTCTTGCAGTGTTCACTAGATGGCGGTACTGTCCCCTGTATGTAGCCACCTCTAGTTTAGTTCTTGCAGTGTTCACTAGATGGCGGTACCGTCCCCTGTATGTAGCCACCTCTAGTTTAGTTCTTGCAGTGTTCACTAGATGGCGGTACCGTCTCCTCTATGTAGCCACCTCTCGTTTAGTTCTTGTAGTGTTTACTAGATGGTGGTACTTGTAGCTGATGATGAAAAGATGCAAGATGTTATAAACTAGAAAGCGGTACTTGTAGTTGATGAAAGACGCGAGATCTTATAAAATAGGAATGATGTCACATATGGCGCGTGTCATTGGTTGAAGGCAATCGTTCGATTATGTGCGGCGACGTACGCTAGGGGGAGCGATGTAATAAAATCGAGTGGGCAATATGTACAGAGGATTCATGGTTTACCAGGTTTACCTCCGGAGCTTCGCCCACTCATCATCATTCACTTCGTGGATATGGCGGCACTTTTTTTAGTGGTCCTTTTGTTGTCCCTTTTTCTGTTTCTGTGTTTACCTCTTGGTACTCTAACACTGGCCTATCAGTAGTTTTATCACAGGCCAGAGATATTGAACAACGTGTTTGGGAGTGACCCTTACCAGGAAGAAAATGATGCCAAAGGGCAAAGAAACCACCTGTCAGTTCATGATAATGATAATGTTTTTTAGGGGCGAAGCTCCTTATGGCGTGGCTTGGGCGTCCCTCGAATGTAACCACCAGCGGCACATACCCGAAATAGGTATAACAATTGACCTCCAAGGTGGTGCCAGTGAGAGATTTCTTCTGTGCGTTGTTTAACAATAAAAATAGTGCTCAATGTACATGCCAATGGCTGCTAATGCGAATGAGAGACATGAGCATTCGGCTTTTAGTTAACGCGCACGCTGCGATCCCCATTAGCAGCCAATGGCATGTACATTGAGCCCTATCGGACAAGAAAGGGATGCTACATTATACTCGCTGGGTGTAACCTCCTTAGCTTTAGAAAGGTCTAGCGAGCGTTGAGCCGCAGTGCCATGAATACAATGAACTTGTATATACCATGAATGAACTCAAGGTGGTTAAAAATGAGAAGTAGATACGAAGCGCAAGCCGTAAGAAAGTAAAAGCCGAATTCTCCTGTCTCTCATTTCTCATTAGCAACCATTGGCATGTAAATTGAGCCCTATCTGACAGGGAAAGGTTGCTACGTTATACTCGCTGGGCGTAACCTCCTTGGTTTTCGAAAGGTTTAGCGAGCGTTTGGTCGCAGTGCCTTGAATACAGTGAACTAGAATATACCATGAACTCGAGGTGGTTAAAGGTGGGAAGTGGACCCAAAGCGCAGGCCGTAAGAAAGCGTGCGTGTGCCACCTCTCGTTTAGTCCTTGGAATGTCCGCTGGATGGCGGTGCTTCTATATGGGGAATATATGATAAAAAGATGCGAGATGGTGGGACTTGGAGTGTGGAATAGATGAACGAACGGACACACAAACAGATGCATGGATGGACGCATGAACGGACGCAGGGGCGGATGCATGAAAGAACGCAGGGACGGGCGTACAAACAGACGCATGGACGGTCACACAGACGGACGCATGGACGGACGAATGCTTCGCCCCACTCTCCATCATTCACTCCGTGGATATGCTGCCATTTTTTTTTCTATGGAGTCTGGCAAAGCTAGAAAATAACAGCTCTGCTTTAAAGAAGAACATTGGATTGTTCCCGGCAAATGTAGTAAAGTATTAATATTCTAACGATTCCCATACCTTGAAACCACCATTTCCCTTAAACTCAGGTGTTATTTAGGTGTGCAACAATTCACCCATGTTAAGTAAAACATTCTCCGCTACCTAATAACGAAATGCCGTGAACCTATAAACGATTGCAACGTGTTGTCCAAAAGGCGCAAGTGGATATGCGACTATTCTTGCGGTCGTCGCTTTCGTCGTACGCGCAATGACTAACAAGTTCTCGATGACCAATTGTGGTTTCCTTGTTGTTATAAAACACTGGTTACATCAATATTCAAAATAAAACTCCGCACAGGCGCTCGTAAAACTTTTGTCATCCATATGACAAAGTTTATTATTCCTGGAGACCACGAACGCGTTGACGACTCTTTGATTTGCTGTTGATTTACAAGTGCTCCACGTGGTTGGATGAAGGACGCTGGTCAAATGTTTCTTTTTAGATGCGGAAGCATCTTATACTCGCGCCTTGTAGTGCGCCGTCCGCGCCGTCCGCACCGCTTCTCGAACAATCGACAGCTGACGCGCGCGCATGCGCCGTCGCGCCGTCGCCCACCATCTGTGCCGCGCGCGCTTCTCCTTCGAGAACATCAACAGCTGACAGTGCATGCGCCGTCGCGCTGTATATATACTCAAGGTCGGCGTTCGCTCGCTCAGTTTGCCGCTCGTCGGTTGGTTTGTACGGCGCGTCGACGTCCAAGGTCGCGGTGAAATGAATTCCAACGAATCCACAAACACAATGATCGACGTCCCTTCGACCAGCGCCACCCTTTCGCATACGTGTGTACGTGTTCACTCATTTAACACCCCCTTCTACAACCACGTTAACCAATTTAGCCATCGACCCAAGTAAGTCGCAATTTAACACCCCATTTCACAACCACGTTAACCAATTTAGCCATCGACCCAAGTAAGTTGCACTTTAACACCCCGTTAACCAATAATATGCTCCGCATCCTCCTCAGTGTTCCCCCGAGGGAAGCTGCGGGCAATTTTTTTGATGTGCGACATTTCATTGCCATCGTTTCATCTTCTTTCTCAGTTCTAAAGCTCCCAGTTCTAGCTTTAGAATTTTATATTTACTTCAGATGGACAGGGGATATATATCTGGCTGGAATTGGGCGTTGTAAATCTTCGTGTTCTTCTGAACACGGATAGAAGGCTTGCGTCGAGGATAACTACCTGTGTAGGTCCGGCTCGAACTGCTGACAGCTGAGTGAGCGAGTTCGTTCTTTGAAAAGTACCGCGTTTATCTATTGCTTTTTTATTGTGACGAGGTCACACATTCAGAGCAATCGTTACGTATTCAAGTTTATTGCAGGCGCTAGCGACATTTTTCCCTTTTAGTTCTGTTCGACCCCATCCTACATGTATCCGCTACGTACTCGCTGCACTTCTTAGCAATATTGAACACCAAATGGGTCAAAAGCTCGTTTCACAAGTGTTTTTGGGTAGGCGTCATTGGTTGTGAGTGGCAATTGCAATGGACGCAAATAAATAAACCACACAAATTCCTGGATCAAGTAGAAATCAAATACAGTACTTCTGCGTGGTTATGAGGTGTTTACATAGACGCACGCTACTGCTTGAAATTGCATTGCTGTAGGTGTCATTGAATAAATTTAGGCAGCTGCTACTACGCGCAAAGAAGTTCATTTCTTTGTAGCGCAGTGTCCGCCGGCAAGTAAATTCCGGCGAACAATTGAGAAGGTGATGTCAATAAGACCCGGTTATGCTCTCGAGTTCTTGGGAAAGTGAAGCTTAATGCACTCCGAGTTTATCGAATTGGTTTCGTTCTTTTGCATTCAGAGCAAGCTGAAGACTTCCATGTATGATGAACGCGTGACCGCATTTCTCAAGATAATAACATAAGCCTAATCGGGTCCCGTACGCACAACGTTCCCAATTTCTAGCATCACTTCACCTCTGTTTGGACATTGTAGCGCAAAAAAACATTACGCCTGCGTGCACAATGTTGGCCTTTTAAAACAACCTTAGAATTCGTATACTGCGGGTGCAGCTGTTAGGGGTAGACTACAGCAAAGTTTGACCTTTCACTAAATGGAGAAATATTCTTAGCACGTCCGCAAGGGGCCATGTGCACCCACGCTGTTGTACAAATGGTTGATGATGTTCCTTTTTATGATGATTGTTTATATCGTTGCATATGTAAATGGTTCTCCTTTAAACCATCCAGTCGCCGAGCAACTGATGTTTTGACGCGTGCTGCAATACCATGCTTCAGATATGAGCGTTAATCGTTTTGATGAGCCGTTTCCTAGTTAACTGCATCCAGAAAAGAAGTATTGTATTTTGTATGTTTTTTACGTGCGAAGCACATCAGAGGCAACACTTTTCGACTTTTCTTGTCATCAAGGTGTTTCAAGCAATCGTGGTCTATCATGAAAATGGGTATATGCCACAAAAGCCTTAATCCCCATGACTCACTGCCGGTCTACTAAAAAAAGAGCAAGACATCGGTTCGTCCAGTAATAAACAGATGACATTAGTGGGCGAAAAAACACCCGTTCATGCATGTCGTAAGGAACAAAAAGCGGGCGCGTAGAGAAAACAAGCAGCAACAGCTTATAAGGTAAGCTGCATTCCCACGCAGTTTTCGGATGACGTACAAAGATGGGAAACAGCTTTTTTTCACTTCCGGTTTTAGGCTTGGTGCCTTGCGTTAGATAAGCGTATTGGGAGAAATTCAGTTTATGAGGCACTAGCTGCCGAATGTCTCGCAAGACACCGAATGCTTCGCCCTTTTCCAGGTATCACGATAGTGCAGCCCTACATGCTATACTCTTCCTAAGATTTTTAGGGGTGGAGCTCTTTAAGGTCAAGGCTTGTCTGCTGGATACCCGCTGCTGATGAGGACAATGATGCTGATTACTATGAAGAAAAAGCGCGTTCCGGACCCCATTTTTTTTTCTACCATCGCAGCACAGCGCATGCAAAGTACCCACGATGGCGAAGACGCTGATGGCGATGAAGGTCATGCTAATGATGATTACGATCAATGGCTGAATTGTGTAGTAATGACGTCTTGATATTGTAACTATGTGCTTTTCACGACTGCAGAACACCAACAAACACCAGGTGAACTTCCCCAGACCTTCTTTTTGCCAACTTCAAGCTACATCCGATAGCACAAAGCAGTAATGAATGAAAAAAAAAGTCCCAGCTTAACACAACATGCCAGCTATATTGAAGAAACCCAGTATTTAATGGTGCACCACTTGGTTTTTAGTTGCATGCTCAAAAGGTCAATGTCATGGGTGATTTACGCTAACACCGAACGATCCCACTGCTTCGTTCACTTATCATCATTCACTCAATGAATAGGTCCTAATGTTTTTCCTCGAAATATCTCCCAGCTCTGGTCTGGCTACATTGTAGAATGGTTGCTTGCAACAGAGAATACCTAGTTGAATTGTAACTGGAAATGAGGTTTTGATTATTTATTTGCATCTATATGAAAATTACGCTCTCGGCGAGTGCTGATTTTTCTCTCAACACAAACTATCACGACGTTGACACAAAAGTTTCTGCTACACTTGCTTTTTTTTCGCTATGGCAAAAGTGCTGAAGTCTTTCGTTATTCTTTTATACGGCTACCTTTTAGGTAAAAATATTTTAGAGAGTGAGAGGACGTAGCAACGCTTGCACACATAGTCAATCAAGCAGGCTTAATTGTAGAACTTTTCCAGACATAAAAAGGCAGTTATTGTATTTTCGCAAAACAAGAAAGCAATGCGCTGAAGTATTATATAAAACACAATTTGTGGGATACGAAATGTTTGATAAAGTTTGATGCCCACTTCAGCAAGGAATGTAATATTGAAATATTTGTTCCATACTGCACTTGGAATTGCGACGTATACAGTCACTAGCTTGATTAGAAGCCTTGAGCACTGATATATCTGAAATTCGCATTTGTCGTGGATCCAACACTCCGCAAGATGGAGAGAGAAGAGGAAGTCTGGGATATTAGCAGAATATTGGCATCCGGTTAGTTACCCAGCACTGCAGGTCTGGGGTAACAGGGGCGAGAAATAGGGTGTAGAGAGAGAGAAAAAATGGAGAAAAAGAATAAACACACACAGAAGCGGTGTTCTAACTACAAGCGTTCAAATGTCTGGTCGATCGCAAAAAGCACAGTAACGCTTGCAGGGCTTTGCTCTGCAACGTTGCATCAGGCGATATTGAAACTCTATGCTGAAAATCATTTGTGAACACACTGTACCAAAGATTTACCTTGTTAGTGAATAAACAAATGCTTCAGACTAGCAACCCAAATATTCATTCACAGGATTGTGGACTAGCAGAATGGGGCGAATGCGCCTTTTTTGTGCGAATGATAAAGTCACACGTCTATGCGGCAAGTGCTGCGCGCAAGAAACGAATCTTCTGAATATTTAGTGACCTCATGTGCCGACAGGCTAATAAAAGTGGTAAGCGTGATTACCGCTGCTTACTATTCTTCCACGAGCAATTTCATTGCCGAGAAAATTGGTGACTCATTGTCTGGTTGGTAGCACACACACACACACACACACACACACACACATACACAGACACACACACCTACACACACACGCACACACGCACACACACACGTGCGCGCGCACGCACGCACGCACACGCTACATCACTCGTTAGTGGACGTTCAATACTGGTGGGCCTTTTTAGAATTATACCTAATTAATAGTGAATGCGGTAGTTTTGTAGTTTTGTATCAACCATCCTCGACACTCGAATTTCGGCGCTATAAATCTTTCATTAGCTTCACCTCGCAATATTCTCCGAAGAATGCTTGCATTTATTCAGTGGCTAAAAAATTATAGCTAATGCAAGGTGTTCTTAAGACTAGTGGATAACTGTCCAAATAATACAGATAGCTTTGAATATATTTTCGAGCAGATGACAAGCGGTCTGCTGGACGAACAAGCATCTATATGGGTGGGATTCCTTTAGCTCCTGAAAACACCTCTTTGTAAGAAAACGCAAAGCATCACGCATGGGAGAAGGTTATATAATGACAGTCAGTGCTAGAGTTTTGAACTTTGTTGACTGAGTATGACCTTGATTGACTGAGCGGAACAGACTACCTAGAGTATATATCATCTCTCCTTTCCCAATCGGTTATATAGCCACCATGGAATGGAATGGAAAAACTTTCGGAAATATTTGCTCACCTTCATGCCATTCAAGAGTTCGACATAACCACCTGAGATAGCAACGAGTAAAATAAGTCAAACACAGGTAATTGTACTAAAGTGCTATCAGGTTGAATTTGGTGTCTCACTGCAATCATATATTATTGTTATTACCTACAACTGCAGAACTGGGTATACGCGCTAATTAAATGTCGGCCCATTATTGATTAAAGTAATGAGCGCATCACTGGTGAATTGTAAGAAGTGTTAGGTGTCATTTGTATTTTGCAAACGTTTTTCATTTGCAATAGACTAGTGCATGACTACCTATACATCTCATGAGGAAGACAGCGAAATACTACAGTCTGATTGTGATGGAAGATGTACGCGAGTGTCGTGTATATTGTTGTAACAAAGCTGACATAGAAGTAACGAACGAAGTCGTCCGGCAGAAGCGCGGTAACAAAAGGTGCGTGAAAAGGAAGATGACGGTGGGATGTGGCCCGAGGACACGAGAGCGAGACAGAAGAGCATGTCGAGTGGGGTGCCACTTGGTTTAGAAGGTGGCGCTTGTTCAGGCAAAAAGAAGGTGAAGGCGGTTCGTCAGCATTAGGGTCGGGGTTTCTCCCAAGTACCTCATGATCAGCCTGACTACGTCCACTGCAGGACAATGGCCTCTCCCATGTTCCGCCAGTTAACCCGGTCCTGTGCTTGCTGCTGCCAATTTATGCCCGCAAACTTCTTAATCTCATCTGCCCACCTAACCTTCTTCTCCCCCTAACCCGCTTCCCTTCTCTGGGAATCCAGTTAGTTACCCTTAATGACCAGCGGTTACCCTGTCTACGCGCTACATGCGCGGCCCATGTCCATTTCTTTTCTTTATTTCAACTATGATACCCTTAACCCCGTTTGTCCCCTAATCCACTCTGCTCTCTTCTTGTCTCTTAAGGTTACACCTACCATTTTTTTTTCCATTGCTCGTTGCGTCGTCCTCAATTTAAGCTGAACCCTCTTTGTAAGTCGCCAGGTTTCTGCTCCGTAGCTAAAATGCCGGCAAGATACAGATGTTATATACCTTCCTCTTGAGGGATAGTGGCAATCTACCTGTCATAATTTGAGAGTGCTTGCCGAATGTGCTCCACCCCATTCTTATTCTTCTAGTTACTTCCATCTCGTGGTTAGGCTCTGCGGTTATTACCTGCCCTAAGTAGACATAGTCTTTTACAACTTTAAGTGCACTATCACCTATCTCGAAGCGCTGCTCCTTTCCGAGGTCGTTGTACATTACTTTCGTTTTCTGCAGATTAACTTTAAGACCCACCTTTCTGCTCTCCTTGTCTAACTCCGTAATCATGAGTTGCAATTCGTCCCCTGAGTTACTCAGCAATGCAATGTCATCGGTGAAGCGCAAGTTACTAAGGTATTCTCCAATAACTCTTATCCCTAACTGTTCCCATTCTAGGCTTCTGAAAACCTTCTGTAAGCACGCGGTAAATAGCATTGGGGAGATTGTGTCCCCCTGCCTTACACCCTTCTTGATTGGTATTCTGTTGCTTTCTTCATGGAACACTATGGTAGCAATTGATCCCCTGTAGATTTCTTCCAGAATGTTTATATATACTTCATCTACGCCCTGATTCCGCAGTGTCTGCATGGCGGCTAATATTTCTACTGAATCAAACGCCTTCTCGTAATCTATGAAGGCTATGTATAGTGGATGGTTATACTCTGAGCATTTCTCTATTACCTGATTGATAGTATGAATGTGGTCAATTGTTGAGTAGCCTGTTCGAAATCCTGCTTGTTCCTTTGGTTGATTGAATTCTAATGTTTTCTTTACTCTGTTAGCAATTACCTTTGTAAATGGCTTTTATACTACAGAGAGCAAGCTGATCGGCCTGTAGTTCTTCAAATCCTTGTCATCTCCTTTCTTATGTATTAAGATGATGTTAGCGTTCTTCCAAGACTCTGGTACCCTTCCCGTCAGGAGACACCTCGTAAACAGGGTGGCTAGTTTTTATAACACAAGCTGTCCTCCATCTTTCAGCAGGTCTGATGTTACTTGATTCTCACCCGCAGCTTTGCCTCTTTGCATGCTCTCCAAAGCTTTTCTAACTTCTTCTATCATTACTGGTGGGGTGTCAACTGGGTTACTGCTAGTTCTTATAGTATTTGTCGTGGTTGTCTCGGCTACTGTACAGATCTCTGTAAAACTCCTCCGCTATTTTAACTATCCTATCCATATTGGTAGTTATTTTGCCTTCTTTATCCTTTAGTGCATACATCCGACTTTTGCCTATCCCAAGTTTTCTCTTCACTGCTTTGAAGCTTCCTCCGTTTTTCAGAGCGTGTTTTATTCTCTCCATGTTATACCTTCTTACATCGCATAGTTTACGTCTATTATTCAACTTCGAAAGCTCTGCCAGTTCTATTTCGTCTGTTGTACTTACACTTTCATGATTTGACGCTTCTTAATTAGGTTCTTCGTTACCTGGGAAAGCTTGCCAGTGTCCTGTCTAACTACCCTGCCTCTAACTTTCACTGCACACTCTGTAATGATACTCGTCAGATTATTATTCATTGTATCTACACTAAGGTTGGTTTGCTCACTGAGAGCCGAGTACCTGTTCTGCAGCGACACTCTGAATTCCTGTACTTTCCCTTTCAGTGCTAGCTCATTGATTGGCTTCTTGCGTATCAGTTTCTGTCGTTCCATCTTCAAGTCTAGGCGAATTCGAGACCGTACCATTCCATGGTCACTGCATCGTACCTTGCCAACCACTTCCACATCCTGCACGATTCCTGGGTGCGCAGTCATTATAAAGTCTATTTCGTTCTTAATTTCGCCATTAGGGCTCTTTCATGTCCACTTGCGGTTTTCTCGTTTTCGGTAGAAGGTATTCAAAATCCGCAAATTATTGTGTTCTGCGAATTCTACTAGTAGCTCTCCACTGGCATTTCTAGTAACTATGCCATAATGTCCTACTGCCTGGTCTTCAGCCTGCTTCTTCCCTACCTTTGCATTAAGGTCGCCCATCACTATAGTATACTGTGTTTTAGATGCGGAGCATCTAATACTCGCGGCTTGTAGTGCGGCGCCGTCCGCAAGCTTCCTCCTCCTTCTTCCACCATCTGTGCATCCCTTCCTGCTCTACACACCGCGCGCGCTTCACTCCTCCACCATCTGTGCACCCTTCCTACTCTACACACCCAAGGAGGAATAAAAAAATTGCTGGAGTGGAAATGATTGCGCAGATGTGAAGCCGTTCTTCTGGCAAGATGGCGGCTGTGGCGGCCATCTTACTAGGGGCATGATAAAGTGTCGCCGTTCAGCGATCGAAAGCGAAGCGTTTCCCTCGCACGCCCAACGAGTTTAATGCAACCAACATTTTTGGGGCCTCATAGTGCTCCAAGTGCATCTTAAAGTCACTAGTTTTCCGTAGTGAGCCTCTAATTGGAGGCAAAGTTCTTTGAAGATTCAGTCATCCACATTTCTTTCTGAGTGTTATTTCGTCAGGAACAACCATCCTTTAATATAGAACTACCGTAGTATTTACATAACGTATCAAAGCCACTTGATCTTTAAGCGGGCACTATCAGAAAAGAGCATGTTTCCGCCATCTTGGCAGTGGCAATAGGTGGCTTCACTTCTGCTGGCAAGGCATCGCAGGAGCTTCCACTCCAGCAACTTTTCTTTAATGCTCCTTGAACACACCGCGTGCGCTTTTCCTCTTCACGAACATTCGCTAGCTGTATAATGTAGCGCGCATGCGCCGTCACGCTTCGAGAACATCGGCAGCTGACGCGTGCGCATGCGCCGTCGCGCTTCGAGAACATCGGCAGCTGATTCGTGCGCATGCGCCGTTGCGCTTCTCCCCCTTCTCGAAAATTCGACAGCTGACAGTGCATGCGCCGTCGCGCTGTATATATACTCAAGGTCGGCGCTCGCTCGCTCAGTTGCCGCTCGTCGGTTGGTTTTGTACGGCGCGTCGACGTCCAAGGTCGCGGTGAAATGAATTCCAACGAATCCACAAACACAATGATCGACGTCCCTTCAACCAGCGCCGCCCTTTCGCATACGTGTGTACGTGTTCACTCATTTAACACCTCCTCCTACAACCACGTTAACCAATTTAGCCATCGACCCAAGTAAGTCGCAATTTAACACCCCATTTCACAACCACGTTAACCAATTTAGCCATGGACCCAAGTAAGTCGCACTTTAACACCCCGTTAACCAATTATATGCTCCGCATCCTCCTCAGTGTTCCCCCGAGGGAAGCTGCGGGCATTTTTTCACCTTACTCATTGCCGATTCCACGTCTTCATAGAAGCTTTCAACTGAAGCGTCATCATGGCTGGATGTAGGCGCGTAAGCCTGTACTACCTTCATCTTGTATCTTTTATTCAGTTTAATTACAATACCTACCACCCTGTGATGTAGTACCTTAAAAATGCGAGCATAGCAGACGACAGCGCCACATCACCTGGAAGATGAGAAAAATGAAGAGGCATGGCAGCGCGCCCATTGAAAAAAGAAGAGAAGACGCTCGCGGAGAACGAAGCTGTTCGGACGCCGGCAAAAACGACGCAAGGGAGCCTAGGGCGAACTAGCAACTACGCGCGAGGTTCGAAAGGCCGGGTCCCAGTCCTCGAGCCATTGATGTCCTCGGGGCACGGCGTGTCGGCGTGGCCAGGCGCGAGTTCTCGGTGAGTGGTCCTGCGGACATCTCCGGTACGGCGAGCGCCTTCGAAAGACCGGAGCTGCTGACCACGTCCATCGAGCCGCCATCGATGACAGTGTGCGGCTACTGCTAGACCTGGTGATGCCCCTTACAGTGGTATGCTGACCTTGAATCCAAGCGACGATAGCATCCGAGCAAGCAATGGGTCCCACTTCAAGGCACCGGGCTACGGCACAGACTGTGAGACTATTTACTCTCTTCTTTTGTGTGTGAACTGCGTGCGTGTACGACTTATAGTACTGTATGTGCAATAGTTTTTTTGTTCGTCCCAATATAACTCCCGTTTGTTTTTCTCACTGTCTCCATCTTCCTCGCGGCACACGCCTTGCTATGTGTCGAACCTAACACACGACATAACTGGCGTCCGCGAGACAGGACTACTCTTATTAATTCTAAGGAGAGTATCACATCGCATATGTGTGTGTGACGGTCGATGATGGAGGCAGATAAGCTGACGGCGATCGGAAAGGAATTGGGGTTAAGTGACTCAGCACTAAAAGAATGAATGGACCAAGAACGCGCACGCGAAAAAGAGGCACGTGACGCTCGTCTGGCTGAACGAAATGCCGCGAAAAAAGCCGAGGCAGAAGCAGTCCGCTAGATTACAAGCAGAAAAGGAAGTTCTTGAGCTCAAGTCAAAGTTGCATCAGTTAGGTGCGACAGCAGGTAGCACAAACTACTGGGCAGCTTACCGAGGGTGCGCCCGTAGGCACCACGCAGAGCTACCGAAGTCCACATAAACTCATCCCAGCCTTTAACAAGGAACGCGATGAGCTGGCACATATATACAGCGATTTGAGCGCGTCGCTACTAGTCAAGATTGGCCGCAAGACAAATGGGCCCTATCACTAAGCCTTTGCTTGACCGGAGAGGCCTTGAGTGTAGTTGGTAGGATGGCACCAGAACATTCCATGGATTACGTAATGTTGAAGAAAAACGCTACTACAACGCTTTAGGTCACAGAAGAAGGCTATCGGACAAAATTTTGATCAGCCAAACCAGATAATTCTGAAACGGGCACGCAGTTTGCCGGGCGTCTATTAGGTTATTTTGACCATTGGCGAGAAATGGCCAAGACAGACCGGACCTACGACGCTCTGCGAGACAAAATTGTCTCGGAGCAGTTTCTCGCACAATGCCACGAGAAACTCGCTGTGGTTTCTTAAAGAAAGAAACTGTGAAAGCCTTGAAAAACTTGCGAGGCTACAGCCCACTACTTTGAGGGCCCAGAGGTTGATTAACCTTGGCAAATCTAAAGGCGATATCCAGAGCAAGCCTCCAGGTCAAACTCGAACGTCTGAGCGGCAAGATGACAAAGAGAGACCGCAGTGTTTCCTTTGCAACAAAAAGGGTCACAGAGCTGCTGATTGCTGGACCAACACAAAGGAACCAGGTACAAAGCCACGCTTTTGTGGAAAATGCCGCCGCACTGGGCATAAAACAGCTGACTGCTCTAAAAGGGCCAACAGCGTTGAGAAGGCCTCATGCTCTTTTCAACAAAGAGATGAAGCCAAGATAATTAACTTAGAGTCGCAGGCTTCGCTTTGTGTTCCTGATAGTCCGGAGTGCGCAGAAACGCACCCAGCCAAGCTGAAAGAAAAATCGATGCCCACGGGCGAAGGTGTACTCGAAGGATATCCCGCAACAGTACTGCGAGATACCGGATGCAATTCAATCATTGTCAGAAGGTCTCTTGTGGCGGATAGCAAGCTGACTGGAAAGCTTTCCTCGATTTACCTCTTGGATGGACGGTTGATGAAGCTGCCTGAAACACACGTGGAAATTTTTTCACCTTTCTTCACTGGCAAAACTCGAGCCCTTTGCATGGATACTCCTTTATATGATGTTGTCTTGGGAAATGTGGAAGGCGTTCGAGATGCTCACAATCCTGATAACGATTGGAAGAGCCGTCTTTACACCCAGAACACTGCAAAAGAGTATTCTGGCGCAGAAAAATCCGGTTCTGCACACAGACCCTTGTATGCAAAGACTTTAACATCGGCTGCAAGGAAAACACGTTGCAAGACAAAAGTTGCTGCAGTAAACCGGCAGGCAGGAAATCCACATCTACTTCCGGCTCCAGATATTAACTCCTTAGACATCGGCCCACAGGACTTTAAAACCAAACAGGAGGAAGACAGCAGCCTGCAGAAATGCTTCGAAGCCGTTAACAAAGAGGTCAAGACAAGGTTTGCTTAGATATTGTTCTTCACGAACGACGGAATCCTCTATCGCAAGTACACCCTTCATTCTAAGAGGCAGGTGAATCAGCTTGTTGTACTAAGGTGCCTCCGACAATTTGTTATAAAAATGGCCCACGAAGGCATCCTTTCGGGCCATCAGGGAATTAAACGAACTACAGACCGGGTACTCGAAGAATTCTACTGGCCAGAGGTTCAGTCAGACATCACACGATTTGTCAAATCGTGTGATATATGTCAAAGAACTATTCCCAAGCACTTGGTCGGTCGTGTACCTCTCGGCAACACTCCTATAATTGACACCCCTTTCAAGAGAGTAGCCATTGATATAGTGGGTCCATTATCACCGATTGTCAGAGGGCGGAAACAAGTACGTACTGACAATGGTGGACATGGCAACGCGTTATCCCGATGCTGTAGCACTGCCGAGCATCGAGACTGAGAAAGTCGCTGAGGCACTTCTGGAGATGTTTTCTCGTGTAGGTGTCCCACGGGAGATAATCAGTGACAGAGGCACGTCATTCTCGTCACGCCTAATGAAGGAGCTAAGCCGACTTCTCTCCTTCAAACAATTGCCAACAACCCCATGTCATCCCATGGCTAATGTCCTTGTAGAGAGGTTCAACGGCACCCTGAAACAAATGATAAGAAGAATGTGTCAGGAGTGTCCGAAGAAATGGGATCGGTACCTGGCGCCCTTACTCTTCGCTTATCGCTAAGTTCCCCAGTCGAGCTTAGGCTTCTCCCCGTTCGACTCGCTTTACGGCCGTTACGTCAGAGGTCCTCTGGCGATATTGAAAGAATTATGGGCCGCTGATCATCTTGATGATGATGTGAAAACATCCTATCGGTACGTAGTCGAACTGCGGAATCGTCTTGAAGACACCTGCCGATTAGCCAAAGAGGAGCTTCAGAAAGTGAAGCTAGTGCAAAATAAGCATTATGACCAAAAGGCCAGACCACGTCAATTGTCCCCTGGAGACAAGGCTCTACTTCTGCTTCCATCGGATACCAACAAATTGGCTCTGACGTGGAAGGGACCATTTTATGTCCCTGAGAAGAGAAATGATGTCGAATATTTAATAGATCTCGGTACCAGCAGCACAATATTTCATATCAACCTATTGAAAAAGTATGAGGAACCGCTGCCTGCACCACCGCATGAAGCATCAGCTGTTTGCCGGGCGGATGACACCGAAAGCGACGAGCTACCATGCGTCCCATTTCAACGAAAGGACTACTGCACCCAGTCTCATACGCAAGCCGTATACTGCAACCATGCGAAGCTGCTTACTCAACAGTGGAGCGAGCGGCCCTGCCTTTTACGTGGTCGGTCCGGAAACTTCATATCGTCTTATTCGGACGCACATTCATTCTACAGAGTGACCACAAACCGCTTGTGTACGTCACGTTAGCCAAGCATGTGAACAGCTGCGTGTTACGGTGGAGCCTCATCTTTATGGAAGTGCGTATATACATGGACCGTTTGCCAACTCTGTGAGCAACGTCTGCATAAAGAATCAATGCTCAGTGGTATTATTTGCTTAAGATGTAAACCTTACAGCGCGGTACAAGTATCATGACGCTTTAGTTCTGTGACTTGTGTCTTTTTTTTCCTGGTGTGTACTTTTGTGACCTAAAGTGCCGAGTGTGCGGGGCTCGGAACTGCTATAGTGGGCAGTGGTGCTTACGTGTGTGTTTCCGACAGCGAACCAACGTCCCCAGTGCCCTCAAGTTCTTCTACCGGAAGAACTTTCTTAAGTGGGGGGTGATGTGATGTAGTACCTTAAAAATGCGAGCATAGCAGACGACAGCGCCACATCACCTGGAAGATGAGAAAAATGTAGAGGCATGGCAGCGCGCCCATTGAAAAAAGAAGAGGAGACGCTCGCGGAGAACGAAGCTGTTCGGACGCCGGCAAAACGACGCAAGGGAGCCTAGGGCGAACCCGCAACTACGCACGAGGTTCGAAAGGCCGGGTCCCAGTCCTCCGGCCATTGACATCCTCGGGGCACGGCGTGTCGGCGTGGCCAGGCGCGAGTTCTCTGTGAGTGGTCCTGCGGACATCTCCGGTACGGCGAGCGCCTTCGAAAGACCGGAGCTGCTGACCACGTCCACCGAGCCGCCGTCGATGACAGTGTGCGGCTACTGCTAGACCTGGTGATGCCCCTTACAGTGGTATGCTGACCTGGAATCCAAGCGACGATAGCATCCGAGCACGCAATGGGTCCCACTTCAAGGCACCGGGATACGGCACAGACTGTGAGACTATTTCCTGTTTTCTTTTGTGTGTGAACTGCGTGCGTGTACGACTTATAGTACTGTATGTGCAATAGTTTTTTTTGTTCGTCCAATATAACTCCCGTTTGTTTTCCTCACTGTCTCCATCTTCCTCGCGTCACACGCCTTGCTATGTGACGAACCTAACACACGACACACCCTTTCATTAATGCTATAGTATTCCTCTATGTTGCCAGCTATGTTTCTGTGAATTAGGAACCCCACTCCCAGTTCTCTTCTGTCTGCCAAGCCCCGATAGCAATGAACGTGCCCATTCTGTAGCACAGTATAGGCCTCATCTGTCCTCCTAACCTCACTGAGCCCTATTATATCCCATTTAACACCCTCTAGCTCCTCGAATAGTACAGCTAGACTTCCCTCACCAGATAAGGTTCTAGCGTTAAATGTTGCCAAGTTCAGGTTCCAATGGCGGCCTGTCCGGATCCAGAGATTCTTAGCACCCTCTGCTGGGTTGCAGATCTGACCGCCACCGTGGTCAGTACCTGGTCAGTACCCAAGTCAGGACCGCCGCCGTGGTCAGTACCCATGTACCTGGCAGAGGTCAAAAGTGGGAGTGGCGTGCTTCGCTTAGACTGTCGACGGAGCAAGCGGCAAGCTACTGCAGCCACCCAACTCACTGTAAGATGTTGGCCCGAACGCTTGGCTGTGGGCCCTAGTGCGCGTGTTCGAGTAGAAGACTACGTGACATCATTAGCCCTGGTTCTCGACATTTACCTGCTCCGCTAGCGCGTGTACTGAATCTTTCTCCTGCTTTTCGACAAATCCCTCTGACGATGGCATCGCCGTGTTTGTATCCGTACGCCGTAGACGTCTCTCACATCAGCTGTAGCGCTCACTGCATGCTGATACGGTTTTCTGTATATTTGGCCTAACATGTTTGTGTGCGTGTGAGTTCTATTCATAGCCTGTAATAAGGTTTTGATACTGTTAGTGCCAGTTATAGTGCGTTTTATGCTCGTGGTCTGCCGATGAAACAAACAAAAAACCAGCTCATCATTTTTGTTAAGAACTTAGCCATCCCAGACACAACGTAATTTTTATGTTATTAACTAGCTAGTTATTGCAAATTTCATCACAGCGATGATCTGTTAGCAGAAATTATTAAGAATTGAGCTATGCCTGTTTTCTTAGCAGCTGTGGACAACAGACACTTCGTTCACAAAGATACGGTAAACATCAAAGGCAAGAAGAAAAACCATGACCTGCCAGGCTGTTCGCAATGCTACTTAGGCAGCAAAGATTCCTGTACTAAGCTGAATAATTGAAAGCTGAAGCGGTCATTCTAGAGGAGCGACGCCAATATGACTGCCTGCAATACGATGGAAGAGAAATTAAGTGGACAGGGCTGTCTAACGAATGGTTCGCCCACCAGTCATTATAATAACCGACAAGGCGAGGCAGCGAAGAACGCCACTGAAGCAAGAAAAAGCAGCTTGGCGCGATTACAGTCTATCTTGTTCACTGGGTCTAAGAATTCCACCAGGACATCTTTCCTCCACATAGTCCCTCGTCGAATGCGAGGAGAAAAAGAACAAATACCTGGGGCTGCTGCTGTGAATGTAGTTGAAGCCCTCTCCCCAGCCCCCCCCCCACCCCCCACCAAACAAAAGATAATGGTAGGCCGCCTGTGGTTGAAGAAGAAACGCTGCCCCTGGTGGCTACAGCATTCTTTGTACTGCAGTAGGCGGCATAGAAAAAGCTGCTATTGAACTACTTCATTACGTCCCATAATAAAAACATCATTTTGGATGTTTTAAGTGCCATCACACCGTTTTTAGTGACTTCAGGCTAACATAGATTCAACAATGTCCCCAAGGATTCAAGAAAGTTTTGACTAGGCTAGAATAGGTGCAAAACTCTAATTTAGACTGTCTGCAGCTGCACCTAAATATCCAAAAAAATGGTCTAATAGTCTGAGTATAGCAAGAACAGCTGGTAAATTACATGCAAGAAAACTAGTCACATTTTGCAAAAGGCTAACCAGTACAATTCGTACCTATTATGGGATCGCAAGCTATTAAATCTCATCAATGAAATTTGCAATCATGCAGTACGAGAAGGAATTTTATCACCAAGTAATAGTAAACATTTTTTCTCAAACAGAGCTGTCGATTCCTTTAAGGCAAGTTGGACTGCTTGATATATATTTCACTCCTTTTGTAGTAAGTGCGGAACGTTTTCCTTACTACTCAAAATTTTCAGCCCAATTATTTTACAAAATACAAAAAATCTAAAAGGCAGCCTAATGAATTTCACGAACTATGAAAATTTATTGGGTGGATGGGTGTTTCTAAGACTTTTTACTAACTGCCTAAAATTCGCTCAAAAAGAGTTTTGAGCCTTTCTTGTCTATGTATACGTATTTATCACTGTTGCTATCGTGGCAACAAGAATTGAAAATATATTTTTTGCCAGTTAGAGTTCTTTCATTTCATCAAGAGCGTTATTGTACCTGGCAGGCTTACACTGAGACTAATACTACTCTTCATACAAAGCTGTGACTGATTGATTAATTGATTGTTTTTTATGGAGGACTCAACGGCTCAAAATGGCCATATGATTGTGAAAGACACCGTAGCGGAGGCGTCCTGAAATTTCCACCACCTGGAGTTTTTTAACGTGCACCTAATTCTGAGCACACGGGCCTACAGCATTTTCACCTCCACTAAAGATGCAGCCTCCACAGCCGGGAATCTATTCCGTGACCTGCGGGTCAGCAGCCGAGTACCTTAGCCACTGAATCACCGCCGCAGTGCTGCATACAAAACACTACAAAACGGCCTAAATACGTGTATAATGGTAGGTTCATATCGGTATTTCAATTACATTACACATACGTTGTTTACAACGCCACCAAAAAAAAATTGGCAGATCGCACGTAAAGAGGGAATTGATGATATCCGAAGCACGAATGAGAAAGGTTGATATGTCACTTTAAAATCGGCACAACGTTACAAGGTGGAGTTAAATGATGCCGCACATGCCTTCCGTGTCATGATTATCATGTTTCGATGTGTCATTTACCTTCATCCTATATTCACGTCACGTGATACCAAATTTAGTATATGTGGAGCTAGCGAAACGGTCGAACAGCGTGATATGTTGTAATGTTCCTACATGACACCCGTGTCAAGTATACTGTGTTTGCACCAGTCATATATGTCGTCATCTATTGAGGTTACGTAACACCAAATTTGGTAGCTAGCAAAACGGCCGCGAGCCCATCATGAAGGGCCCAATATACTCCAATGTAGCGTTGACGCGTGCACACGCTGGGCACAGTGACGCTACGTTAGCAAAACGTGAGGACGATATAGTCTGACGCCAGGTGCGACCAGCATAAGTCAGCGTGGCCCAACGGCAACCGGCGCAAAATGCTACTTGCTGCATTTCACGCTGATGCGTTGCCCAGACAAGTCTGCTTCTCCCTCTTTTTGTGACTGTGGTATGCCGGACGCGCTGAAAAGTGCATGCGTCAAAGTGACGTAGCGCGGCGTGCACCAGGCCCGGTTCCTGGCAGGTCAACTTCAGCGTGAAGCGACAAAATTAACGCCGGCAAGTACACGCACCGGGTCACGTTGAAATGTATTGACGCGATTGACTGCGCCATGTAGTCATGTTCCTATATGACACGCATCTCATGATTAGCATGTTTGCACCGGTCACATACCTTTGTCAACCATTGACCTCACGTAATACAAATTTTGGCATATGTGAAACTAGCGAAACGGCAGCCAGCGCATCATGAGCATGGCATGTAGTCATATTTTACGTGAACGCGCATCTTATGATTATCGTGTTTGCACCAGTCACATACCGTCATTATCCAGTCACGTACCGTATCACCAAATTAGGTATAAGTGATGCTAGCGAAATGGCCGCGAGCGCATCATAAGCGTGACATAGTCTTGTTGTTACATAGTACACATGTCATAGGTTTCATGTTAGAGTCTGTCGCTTGGTTCGCCATGCAATTATGTCATACCATACCGGTTTTGCAACTGGCCATGTGAATGAAGCCGCCGCAACAGCTACAGGACCATAAAGTGCAAAGATTGCCATTCAAGGACATATATGTCATAATTTTCGTGTTATTACTAGTTCATTATGTTCTTCATTAGTTATGGTATGCCATACCAAGTTTGGCATCGATACCATTATAGAAATGGCAAGGAGAGCTAAAAGTCGTAGGAGGCTAGATAGATATATAGATACGTTCAATGTCGCCGAAGTTCGCTAAGAACTGGTTCGAATGTTAAACATTTGAAAGTGCCGAGAAAACTATCAGGGTTTAGTTTCACTGAACCAGAAGTAAAGTTTTAAGAAATACCATGGTGCTAGTGGACAAGTAGTACATTAGCCTGTATTTCTACAAAAAGCATGCATGAAGATAAAATACAGAGACTAGGGTAAACAAGAGATGACTTAAGAAATTCGGTTGTGTACTGGTTTTCCTAAAAGCTCTACTGCCAATCAGTCTAATTGGAACAAACTCATCTTGATGGCTTTCCCACAAGCACGCCAAGACAAAAAAAATTACAGCATATCCAAGGAGTGAGTGATGATGAGTGGGGCCAAACGTTTGTCCGTGCGTCAGTCGGTGCGTTTTTTCGTCAATATGGGCGTCCGTTCGTTCATACGACCGTCCATTTTATTGCACTCACTTCCAATGGAACAACGCCATCTTGGAAATGAGGCAAGAAATGACGATGAGACAGCGCCATCTCATATTCGGCAGATGCTGCTGGTTACGCCTGACGTGGGACAATATTAGACTAAGTGGAGCTTCGCCCCTAAACGAGAAACGCATAAGTTAGTGCAATTTAACAACTTCTTGCGAAAGAATTTGTTGGATTGCTTGCTTGCTTGCCTGCTTGCATGCTATTACACTTCAGGGGATTGCCCATAAAGCTGGTGTTTAATACAAGAATCAAGTTAGGATTAGAATAGAAGGCAGAAAACCTCATCAGTATAGTAGGTTGAACATCATTTATCTATTGTGAAGTGAATATAAAAATTTTGATAATTATTCTATGGACTAAGGTAATATTTTTACAACAATACAATGGTATACAATCAGTGAACACGACGAAAACCGAAGAGTAATATATCCATTGAGAATTTTTTTTGTGATACCAAGAAATTCACATACGGCTAAGCTTATGTTTAGGTTGCTTTGGTCCAAAAAGAAGGCCGAAGGAAAACATATTTTTGAGAATTCAGAGTACTTCGCAAGTCTTCGCATGACATTACAGAAGCTTTTTTTCTAATACAAGTGGAACGATTGCTACTTAGAAAAAAAGGATCCATGTTTTCTGGTTCTTCTCAGCAAAATTCCAGTCAAGATGCAACGAACAAGAATTGCATGAATAAAATTTGGGAGGAGGTATACGCATCGAAATTTTGCAAAACGAACTGCCAGTATAGAAGTGAAGAAGTATTCATTGTTCTGAGGAAAGGGAAGATGTTCATTATCCTGTACTGCACTCGTCCACGTATGCTTCTCTTCTATGTCTCTGTGTGCTTGCGCAAAATCTGTCAAGATTATTTTCTTCAATTGAGTTAATTTTTTTTTTCATTAAGGAAAAAAATATCTGGCGGCACACTCAAGCTTTTGTACGCCTGGTGACAGTGAAATATATGAATACAAAAAGCGATTGCGACACAAAGAAAAATACTCTCCTCTTGAGCGCTAAACGTAATAGAGTCCTTTATAGCCAGAAAAAAAATGCTGCATATCCACGGAGTGAATGATGAATAGTGGGGCGACGCATTCATCCGTCCATTCGTTCTTGCTTCCGTCCATCCATGGGTGCCTCTGTGTGGCCGCCCGTGCGTCCATCCGCCCGGCCATGCGTGCGTCTGTTCGTGCGTCCGTCCCTGCTTTCGTCCATGCATCTGCTCGTGCGTCCGTCTATGCGTCCATTCGTCCGTGCAGCCATCCATTCGTCCATCCATGCATTTGTCTCTGTGTCCGTTCGTCCACCTATTCAACACTCCAAGTACCACTATCTCGCATCTTTTCATCATATATTTCTCATATAGAAGCACCGCCATTCAGTGGACAATTCAAGAACTGATTGTGAGGAGGCACACGCACACTTTCTTACGGCTTGCGATTCGTGTCTACTTCCCACCTTCGTGTCTACTTCCCACGTAGGACGTAAGAGGTTACGCCCAGTGAGTATAACGTATCAACCCTTTCTTGTCTTCTGTGCGTTGTAACAATTCGCAGCGTGCGCGTTAACTACAAGCCGAATTCTCCTTTATCTCATTCCCCCTTAGCAGCCATTGGCACGTACATTGAGCACTATCTATTATTGTTCAACTACGCACAGAAGAAATCTCTCACCGGCACCACCTTGGAGGTTAAAAAGTAATACTGGTTACACACTACGACTATTACTACGGCTACGAGAGACAAACGGGTGCCGTTATAAGGAGCTTCGCCTCTAAAAATAGCTTCTAGAACACCGCTGTTCTGAAATTGGGAACGCTTTATAGCGCACTCTTGGCGCAAGCCAATACAGCCTAGATTCCATCTGCGGAGAGCTTTTCGCTGAACTAGGCAATCTTATCCTTAAAAGAATTTCCGTGTCTGCATATTGGCAGTATTTGAACGCACATAGCTTACAAGAAGACAGTTTTATTTTGTTCAACCAGCTAACCGGTGATTGAGATCGCTCACTTTATGGAAACTTAGGAATGTTGTAGGAGTTGAGGAGAGAGATATTTTATTACAACTGGCGTTCGCTGGTCTCCTTACCATGAAATTACTTCCAATAACGTGATGACATTTCATTTATATTAGAAAACTATGGCCTGCACTCAACAGACTGAATTTCCCATATTCCATTTTTACTACACGATTATAGGCTAGATAGGTACGCTGAGCTTGTTAAATACCACCACGTCTACTGGGTATACCACCATTACATTAACACACACACGCACACACACACACACACAC
The DNA here is from genome assembly GCA_013436015.1 of Rhipicephalus annulatus. Taxonomy (NCBI): domain Eukaryota; kingdom Metazoa; phylum Arthropoda; class Arachnida; order Ixodida; family Ixodidae; genus Rhipicephalus; species Rhipicephalus annulatus. Next base: position 26,958 of record WOVY01007398.1, read on the forward strand.
ACACACACACACACACACACACACACGCACACACATGTATATATATATATAAATATATAGCCGACAATAATGCGAAAGAATGTATAGCATATATATATATATATATATATATATATATATATATATATATATATACATACATACTTTGAACTGACGAGATATGAGTGGTGTGTGCCGAATCAGTTTTCACGATCCCAAACTGTTTGCAGTATAACGCTAGCAAGTGAATACGTTACTACGAAAAGCAAGGTCAAGCAAAGATTTTACGTCATTCCCTCCCCCCCCTTTTTCGCCTCAATGTGACGTGCAATCTAATATTACTTCCACATCACAATTATTTCCACATCACTACAGTGCGACGCCATATCAACTGCTTGTGCAAGCTATCTTACTGCTTGTATTTTGACTTGCCTGCCACGAGTATCAGATAATTGATATGTGGAGTCTGACCTCCCCAAAACTACCATATGAATATGAGAAACACCGTAGTGGAGGGCTTCGGAAATATCGACCACCTGTGGTTCCATAACGTGCACCCAAATCTGAGCAAAAGGTCCCAGAACATTTCCACCTCCATACCAAATGCAGCCGCTGCAGCCGGAATTTCTCCCCGCGACCTGTGGGTCGCCAGCTGAGTATACTTCGCCACTAGACCATAATTTATATATATATATATATATATATATATATATATATATATATATATATATATATATATATATATATATATATATGCCAGCGAGGGCACTTCGTATGTTTTCAACTACTCGAGATGCACCCTTATCTTTTTACTACGACTTCAATGTCAACAATGATTTTCAAACTATTCTCAAATAAGTAGAAATAATAATTTAATTATTTCCTTCTGGTGGGGTGGCTTAGTGGCTAAGGTACTCAGCTGCTGACCCGCAGGTCGTGGGATTGAATCTCAGCCGCGGCGGCTGCATTTCTGGTGAAGGCGGAAACGTTGTAGGCCCATGTGCTCAGATTTCGGTGCACGTTAAAGATCCCTAGGTGGTCGAAAATTCCGGAGCCCTCCACTACGTCGTCTCTTATAATCATATGGTGGTTTTGAGACGTTCGATTTCACTTATCAATTAGCAATTTTTTATTTCACCATCACAGTTTTAGTGATACAGAAAAAAATGATGGTGAACGCCAATTTTTAAATTACGCGCCCAAATCTTCTCGGGTGACGTCACAATGTGGAAACTGCATTTTTTCATCAAATAAGGCGACCTTAGCTCAACGAGATTTTCCTCAGTTTTGTTATCTGGAAATAACGGCGTGTCACAGTACGATGTGCTGCACTCTAGTCGGCAAGACACCAGGTGTGTCTTAGTTGACGCCTTGAAAATGTACGTCATGGCGATTGAATTTAGATGTTCAAGGTAGCGTGTCACATTTTTACATTAGAAATGTTCGCGCATTCAAAGCGTCCTATTGCAGCAACTGTGGTGTTCTTAATAATAACAAAAGGAGGTTTACTAAAGCCCGAAAATTAATTCCCCTTCAGGGACTTTTTAGAGAGCAATGTATGAATAATTGCTCGCAGACAACAATATATTCTGGTAGCATCCACTATTAGTATAATGAAACTTATAAAAAAATGTGCCTCTTTTAGCTCACTTTTTGCCCCAAAAAATCTGGCCTCGTCATCAAAACGTTCGATATAATTATTATTTATTCATTCCATGTAATTCTCAAAACAGCACATGAGGATAGAAGAATCTCGGCCTCGTTACATTCAAATTTCAGTAGGGTCATTGGTTCACACCGACACATGACCACTGCAAGAACCCCGAGATCGAGGAATCATTTCCAAAGGTAAACTTAGTACATTTTTAAAGTCAAATACTATTACATGCAAAGCATTAGTTAGCGAACATCGGCGACATCGAGCGCATCTATCTATCTATCTATCTATCTATCTATCTATCTATCTATCTATCTATCTATCTATCTATCTATGCGCCTACGACTTTTAATTCTCCTGTCTCTTTCGATAATGGTATCGATACCAAACTTGGTATGGCATAACACGACTGTATGAACAACATATTTGACTAGTCACAACATAAAGTCATGACATATGTCATGAATGCCATAATTTACATATCAAAGTATCACAGCTCTTGCGGTGGTTTCATTTACATGGCATGTTGCAAAACTGGTATGGTATGACACGACTGCATGACGAACACAAGCGACAGACCCTAACTCGAAAATCATGACATGCGTGTTGTGTAACAACAAGACTACATGCCACGCTCATGATGCACTCGCAGCCGTTTCGTTAGCGTCACATATAGCAAAGTTGGTATTACGGTACGTGAATGGATGACGAATATATGTCACTGGTGCAAACCTAATAATCATAGGTTGCATGTTATGTAGCAACATGACTACATGCCACGCTCATTATGCGCTCATGGCCGTTTCGCTAGCTTCACATATGCTAAATTTGGTATCACGTGAAGCCAATGTATGACGAAGGCATGTGACTGGTGCAAACATGATAATCATGAGACGCGCGTCATGTGAAAACACGACTACGTGGCACAGTCAAGGCGCCAATACATTTCGACGTGACGCGGTGCGCGTGCTCGCTGGCGTTAATTTCGTCGCGTCACCCCGGCGTTGCTACGCTAGGCGCCAGTCTTGCGATATATTCGCGCGCACGCGCGCGCCGCGCTGCGTCGCTTTGATGCATGCGCGTTTGAGCGCGTCCGGCGTCTCTCTGTCACAAAAAGAAGGAGACGCAGTGCTCTCTGGGTAGCACATCGGCGCGAAACGCAACATGTCACATTTCGTTCCGCTTGCCATCGGGTGGCGCCGACAGACGCTGGCCACGCCTGGCGTCAGACTATAGAAGGCTAGCGTTTTGCTGACGTAGCATTCCTGTCCCCGACGTGCGCACGTGTCAACGCTACCGTGGAGTATATGGGGCCCGTCATGATGCGCTCGCGGCCATTTTGCTAGCTCCACAAATACCAAATTTGGTGTTACGTGACGTCAATGGATGACGAAATTTATGACTGGTGCAAACATGATAATCCTGACACGCGTGTCATTTGCGAAAATGACAACCTACCACGCTCATAGCGTGTTTGCGGTCGCTTTGCTAGCTCCACATATATTAAATTTGGTATCACGTGTCGTGAATACATGACGAAGGTAAACGACACATCCAAACATGATAATCATGACACGGAAGTGGTATGTTGTGCTGATTTTGAAGTTACTTATCAACATTCCCCATTCTTGCTTCGCATATCATCGATTCCCACTGTACGTAGAATCTGCAATTTTTTTTTCTTTTCACACATTTAATAACAGAAATATCCCACCAGCTTACATCAGCTATATCGAACGCCTACTGAATTGAACAAACTGGCATCGCCATCAATAAAAAACAATAAGAACTAATTTAACTTAGCAATGCAACACGTTCTCATAAGATCCTCGATAGATTGCAATTATTATCATCCAAGGAAAGGGAATACGAATGCATAATTTGTCTTCGAGTCTTTTTGCTATATTTAAGAAGGTATCTGCATGTGTTGGTGGTCCTTCTATCAGCCTGTATGGTTGTACACGTGAGGCATTCTGTTAGAATACTTTGCTACTCTCTGTTCACCCAGTATCGAATCGTGTTATTTTGGAAACATTTTCTATTCATTTTGTTTTCTTTTTTTTCACAGGTTAGCGGTTATTGACACCGGCGAAGGAGTGGTGGTGGTGGTGGCGGTGGAGAACTACGACGTCAAAAATGGCTTTTGTGATCTCGCAACATATTTCGCTGTAAAAAGTAAAACTTTTTGGCAGGTGTAAGTTGTATGCTCTTCACCTGCCTAAATAAATCTTGACTTTGACCTCCACAGTATATGGCATGGTAAAAGTGTACAAGTGAAACATCACCTACAGATTTGTACAGATTTTTACAAATCACTAAGTTATTCCTTAGGAAATATCACTTAAACAACAATCATTCAGTATAACCACTTTGAAATCCGTATACACACCTTTCATACAAATCATACCAACAACACACCCATCTGAAGACCCACAAGTTATATACACTATACGCAAAAGAGATAATGTTTGTTGCGGGAAAAGTACAACCCTGTGCGTAAAATTGCCTGTTTCTAACTATGTAGAGTGTTCACTGCAAATAAAGTTGGTAAGTGCGCTCTACACCGTAATTTCAGCTTTTGAGTCAGCGAAAAGCCAAATTCAAGTCCGTAAGCAAACACGCTAACCTACATAGTTGCGCGTTTTGCTGTTATTTTGCTGCCGATGAATACTAAATATCCTTGAGGGGTTTGTTATAGGCCAGTCTCTATAAAACAGCCAATCTTTTCACAGTTAACATGTTTTGACGCCTCGCTGAATGCTACACTCCTGCGCGAAATATTAGATGGTCAAATAGACTGCTTCCACTGCATGACATTCTTATACTCTTTCTTCCAAAGCAGTTTTCCGCAATGGCGTTCATACTGCTTTGAATACAAAACCTGCTTTCTGCACAGGATACTTGGGTTCAATTCTCACTCGAAGTGTGTGTTTGTATTATTTATCATGTTTGGTGCCTATTTGTCATTTTTTAAGTCAGGAACAAGGTGCCGTTGTTTCACACCGAACCAATGACGTAAATGCTAACAGCCACACCAGTATATCTGCAAAACAAGCACTTTAAAGCAATCGTGTGAATTTATATTCACCTGATTGGCTGGTAATATAATATTGTACATCTAGAAGCACTCGAGACTTGTTAAGGGTATTCAACTGGCATGGCAATCTTCGACTTGCCCGCATCCAGGTCGACACACTTAGAGTGCATCTTCATTTCTTTGACTAACGTTACAAACGTGACGAACACTCACGTTGAGGTCATTTATGAATCCTCCGACATTAATCAATAAATTTAGGTCGATGATCACTTCATAGTTGTCACGCGGCGTCCCTTTGGCTAATGGCGTCCTGCCAAATATTTGCTTCGGTCTGGATGTCAGCAGAAGGTTCTTCGTTGACCCAGCTTTAAACACTGTCGTGTTTAACGTCATGCAACTAATTCAGTATTCCAAGCCACAACCGTGTTGCCAGGCCGTCAATATCCGAACGTGTGCCTTTCTCCGACACGCCACCTTGTGCGCCACGCGTCATCTCTCGGACTAACCATTCATTTCTGGATTCTGTCAGAGAGTGTCCCGATTAAAACGTTCCATTAGCCATTACAATCTTTTTATTTTAATCATTTAATAATACAATTGATTATTTTATTATAATGTTGTATATTTCTTGTATATTTGTCATGTATTTTGTAAAAAAGTGATAGAAGCTATACGAATATGGAGATGCCTAGCGGTCCACTATTCATAAAACATGGTATACTCATAGCAAGACAGGTGTATGAATATAAGCTGTTACTTTACATTTATAAAAATAAACTCCACACTATTACGGCACAGGAAGGCGCACTCAACAACTCGCTGCGTAGGCCACAAATTCGCGTTCCTGCTACTAGGACTGGATATGGTAGAGCCCTAATTGCGTACCGCACCCCACAGCTTATAAATCATTTAGGTGAACAATTACATTTTAACCTTTATTAAACTCAATTCAAATATCACATAAAACATCTCCTCATTGTTCGAGTATAGTAAACATTATGTTTCCAATAAACTTTTGGCTAGGTTTCACATATACTCTCACCTTTAGAAACAAAACGTGTGTATATAAAGTAGTATGTACATACATATGGGCACATGTATATATAAATATATGAGTGTATTGTATGTATATATCAATATGTAAGTATGTGTTTTTTGGATATGTAATAAAAAGAGCCTTGATGTCTCATTCTGTGTGTCTATGCAGCCTATTTTTTTGTACTTATATGTCACCTATTTTTGCTTTTATGCTATTTCTGTTTTCTGTTATAATGCTGCTCCTTGTATTGTGATAATAGTTACTCAATATAGCACTGTTTACTGAACCTTTGTCATTTTGCAAGCGAAACCTCGTCAGGCCTATTGACCTTTAGCTTGGCTTCGTTTTTCTGTATCTCTCCCGAAATAAAATCTGTTCATTCATTCATTCAAAAATTGTCGCAACGACATAAAAAACGTTTCAACAGGATGGTGAATCGCATTGATGCCTTGGTGGCATCGGAAAGTGGGAACGGCAGCTCTTAGCATTGAAAAGATTGACTTTAATTACATAGTTCAGTTATACAGTTTTACAGTAGTAGCGGGGAATAGTGGAAAGGAATTGTTGGGGCTCTACATAGTTCGCCTTCATAGAACATATAAAGCCATGAAAGTCATTGCTTAACCCAACGACAGCGATGACAGCTGCTTTTAATGCTGCGCAATTGGCGTTAATGCTTTACTCACACGAACACAAAATCAGAATGCATGAGCAAAGAAGTTTTTTTTATTAGTGGCGACAGTGGCCGTTAATGTGGCTACTCCAAGTAATTCAATTCAAAACGGGAACGTTAATTGGACAGTGACCGTCCACTTCATTAAACTGTGTGCGCACAATGAAGGCAACACCGCTGTACTTCATGGAACGGGGTCACCAGCGAACTCAACGAAAGCTTCATTACGGCACCCTTTTGCTAGTCAATGGTTGTACACGTTAGACGACATTGATGACATGAGATTCGCCAAAGCACGCCTAATGAGAAGAGAAAGAAGGTGGAAGAACGCTTTGAGGACAAGAGCATTGTTCCTAATTATGGTCTGCAGGAAGTATCTGGACTTGCTATGGGTTCACAATGGGAACATTCTTGGCAAACAGAGTGATTGAATGTCCAACCCGTTCCTAAAAGGAATGAAATAAATTGTTAGAAAATCATTGTATAATAATTATTATAATATTTGTGAATTTCTGTTCATTTACTTCACTAGGTGATGCACATTGTAGCATCTCAATTATAGGTACGTCTTTTCGCAAGTATGAAACAGTCTGTTCACGCATATCATCTGTTTAGTGGCCCAAGAACACAATATCCCGAACCTTGATTGCCTGATTGATATGTGGGGTTTAACGTCCCAAAACCACCATCTGATTATGAGAGACGCCGTAGTGGAGAGCTCCGGAAATTTCGACCACCTGGGGTTCTTTAACGTGCACCCAATTCGATCTAGCGACCTGCGGGTCAGCAGCCGAGTACCTTAGCCAATAGGACCACCACGGCGGGGCTATCCCGAACCTTGCGTCAGCTGACGCTATCTCAAATAAAAAGAATAACTATCTGAAGCTCTCGCCCACACGCTTGCGGATTCTCGGTATTTTTATGCTACTTTAGTGTTTCATTTCATTTCATTTCATTTTTATTACCTTAAAGACCCCATTGAAGGGGTATAACATAAGGGGTGGGTACATATATGAAAACGTGAAAGCCATTTTTTTTACAATGCAAGGTAATTTGTTACGGTGTTCAAATAAGTGGTAGGGAAGGTTATGGCGGTGATTTCGTTAGAAAGGCCGTTCCAGTCCGTAGCTGCACGAAAAAAGAATGAGGACGAAAAACTGACGGTGCGTGTACGCGCCGCTCAACTTGTAGCGGGTGACCAGTGCGATGGGAGATGCGTGCCAGAGGAAGAATGTATGGTGGCCTGCCGAGCGAGCTGTAAAAAAAACTTCTGAAAAAGGGAAAGACTAGAAATGCGGCGACGAGATGCAAGCAATGATAGGCCAGATTCTGTTTTCAGTGCTGATATGCTGACGTCGTAAGAGTACGTAGAATGAATAAATCGTGTGGCTCGATTTCGAAGTGACTCAAGTTGATTGATGAGATATGCTTGATGCGGGCTCCAAATGGCTGATGCGTATTCTATCTTCGTCCTTACGAAAGATTGATAAGCTAGTAATTTGACATTATTAGGAGCGTGATGCAAATGGCGTTTTAAGAGCCCGAGTGTTTTGTTAGCAGATGCAATGATGTTCGTAATGTGCGTTGCCCAGGTTAAATCGCTACAAAGGGTCACTCCGAGATATTTATAGGAAGGAACTAATTCGAGGTTTGTGTCAGCAATTTGGTACGGGAATACTATCGGATTTCGACGGCGGTGAAAGGAAACAGTTTTACATTTGTTAGGGTTGAGTTCCATTACCCAAAGGTTACACCATTCCTGTAAGCTTAGTAAGTCAGTTTGAAGAGATGTGTTATCCGAAACGTTGTTTATTTTACGATAAATAACGCAGTCGTCTGCAAACATGCGTATGTTAGAAGATACATGTAATGGTAGGTCATTAATGTAAATCAAAAACAGAAGCGGGCCTAGGACAGACCCTTGAGGGACACCTGAGGTTACCGGGGTAGTGTTAGACATTTGATTGTTGACGGAAACTCATTGCGAACGATTAGTTAAGAATTCTTTAATCCTTGCTAATACGTCATCATTTAAATTCACGCGTTAAGCTTTAGTAGTAGGCGCTCATGAGGAACTTTGTCAAATGCCTTTGCGAAATCGATGAAGATGGCGCCAGTCTGAAGGATATGGTAGAGTGGTGGTTGACCATCATTATCTTCCTGTACTAAGCTGAATAATTGAAAGCTGAAGCGGTCATTCCAGAGAAGCGACGCCAATATAACTGCCTGCAATACGACGGAAGAGAAATAAAAGTGGACAGGGCTTTCTAACGAATAGTTCGCCCACCAGTTATAATAATAACCGACAAGGCGAGGCAGCGAAGAATGCCACTGAAGCAAGAAAAAGCAGCTTGGCGCGATTACAGTCTATCTTGTTCACTGTGTCTAAGAATTCCACCAGGACATCTTGCCTCCACATAGTCCCTCATCGAATGCGAGGAGAAAAAGAACAAATACCTGGTGCTGCTGCTGTGAATGTAGTTGAAGCCCTCTCCCCAACCCCCCACCACCCCCCACCCAACAAAAGATAATGGTAGGCCGCCTGTGGTTGAAGAAGAAACGCTGCCTCTGGTGGCTACAGCATTCTTTGTACTGCAGTAGGCGGCATAGAAAAAGCTGCTATTGAACTCATTCATTACGTCCCATAATAAAGACATCATTTTGGATGTTTTAAGTGCCGTCACACACCGTTTTTAGTGACTTCAGGCTAACATAGATGCAACAATGTTCCAGGTTTCAAGAAAGTTTTGACTAGGCTAGAATAGGTGCAAACCTCTAATTTCGACTGTCTGCAGCTGCACCTAAATATCCAGAAAAAAGGTCTAAATGTCAGAGTATAAGCAAGAAGACTTGGTGAATTGCAATGCAAGAAAACAAGTGAACATTTTGCAAAAGGCTAACCAGTAAATTTGTACCTTTTATGGAATCGCAAGCTATTAACTCTCATCAATGAAATTTTGAATCATGCAGTACGAGAAGGAAATTTATCACCAAGTAATAGTAAACATTTTTCTCAAACAGAGCTGTCGATCCCTTTAAAGGCAAGTTGGACTGCTTGATATATATTTCACTCCTTTTGTAGCAAGTGGGGAACGTTTTCCTTACTACTACAAAATTTTCAGCCCAAATATTTACAAAATACAAAAAATCTAATTGGCAGCCTAATGAAATTCGCGAACTATTGAAAACTCATTGGGTGGATGGGTGCTTCTAAGACTTTTTATTAACTGTCTAAAATTCCCTCAAAAAGAGTTTTGAGGCTTGCTTGCCTAAGTATACGTATTATCACTGTTGCTATCATGGCAACAAGAATGGAAAAAATATTTTTTGCCAGTTAGAGTTCTCTCTCTTGTCATCAAGAGCGTTATTGTACATGGCAGGCTTACACTGAGACGAATACTACCCTTCATATAAAGCTGTTACTGATTGATTGATTGATTGTTTTTATGTGGGGCTCAACGGCTCAAAATAACCATATGATTGTGAAAGACACCGTAGCGGAGGCGTCCTGAAATTTCCCACCACCTGGAGTTCTTTAACGTGCACCTAATTCTAAGCACAACGGGCCTACAGCAATTCACCTCCACTAAAGATGCAGCCTCCACAGACGGGATTCTATTCCGTGACCTGCGGGTCAGCAGCCGAGAACCTTAGCCACTGAATCACCGCCGCAGTGCTGCATACAAAACACTACAAAACTGCCTAAATACGCGTATAATGGTACGTTCATATCGGTATTTCAATTATATTATACATACGTTGTTTACAACGCTATCAAAAAAAATTGGCAGATCCCACGTACAGTGGGAATTGATGATATGCGAAGCAAGAATGAAAAGGTTGATATGTCACTTTGAATCGCACAACGTTACAAGGTGGAATTAAATGATGCCGCACATGCCTTCCGTGTCATGATTATCATGTTTCGATGTGTCATTTACCTTCGTCCTATATTCGCGTCACATGATACCATTTATATATGTGGAGCTAGCGAAACGGTCGAACAGCGTGATATGTTGTAATATTTCTACATGACACCCGTGTCAAGTATACTGTGTTTGCGCCAGTCCATATATGTCGTCATCTATTGAATCACGTAACACGAAATTGGTAGCTAGCAAAACGGCCGCGAGCCCATCATGAAGGGCCCAGTATACTCCAACGTAGCGTTGACGCGCGCACACGCTGGGGACAGTGACGCTACGTTAGCAAAACGTGAGGACGATATAGTCTTACGCCGGGTGCGACCAGCGTCTGTCACGTGGCCCGACGGCAATCGTGCAAATGCTATATGCTGCATTTCACGCTGATGCGTTGCCCAGACAACTCACCGTCTCCCTCTTTTTGTGACTGTGGTACACCGGCGCGCTGAAACGCGCATGCGTCCAGCGACGTAGCGCGGCGTGCAACCAGGACCGGTGCCTGGCAGGTCAACTTCAGCCTGAAGCGACAAAATTAACGCCGGCAAGTACGCGCGCACCACGTCACGTTAAATGTATTGACGCGCTTGACTGTGGCATGTAGTCATGTTCCTGTATCACACGCATCTAATTATTCGCATGTTTGCACCGGTCATACCTTTGTCATCCATTGACGTCACGTAATACAAATTTTGGCATAGTGAAACTAGCGAAACGGCCGCCAGCGCATCATGAGCATGGCATGTAGTCCATATTTTACGTGACCGCGCATCTCATGATTATCGTGTTTGCACCAGTCAACATACCTTCATTATCCAGTCACGTACCGTACCACCAAATTGGTATATGTGATGCTAACGAAACGGCCGCGAGCGCATCATAAGCGTGGCATGTAGTCTGTTGTTACATAGCACACATGTCATAGGTTTCATTAGAGTCGGTCGCTGTGTTTGCCATGCAATCATGTCATACCATACCAGTTTTGCATATGCATGTGAATGAAGCCGCCACAAGAGCTACAGGACCATAAAATGTAAATAATGACATTCAGGACATATATATATAATTTTCGTGTTACTACTGTTTCATTATGTTCTTCATAAGTTATGGTATGCCATACCAAGTTTGACATCGATAACGTTTATAGAAACGGCAAGGAGAGCTAAAAGTCGTAGGAGGCTAGATAAATATATAGATACGTTCAAGTCGCCGATGCTCGCTAAGAAATGGTTCGAATTTTAAATATTTGAAAGTGCCGAGAAAAACTATCAGGGTTTAGTTTCACTAAAC